>CAAKHG010043451.1:0-14498 GCA_901007715.1 Dactylopterus volitans
AATGCAAACAGCTGCCGTCTCAACTCCAATGGCAGCCGCCTCAATTCAAACGGCTGCCGCCTCAACTCAGACGGCTGCCACCTCAACTCCGACAGCTGACGCCTCAACGCAAACGGCTGCCACCTCAAAGCAGACGGCTGCCGCCTCAACTCAAACAGCTGCCGCCTCAACGTAAACGGCTGCCGCCTTAACGCAAACAGCTGCCGCCTCAACGTAAACGGCTGCCGGCTTAACGCAAACAGCTGCCGCCTTAACGCAAACGGCTGCCACCTCAAAGTAGATGGCTGCCACCTCAACGAAAACGCCTGCCGCCTCAACTCAAACCGCTGCAGCCTCAAAGCAAAGCGCTGCTGCCTAAACTCAAACGGCTGCCGCCTCGACTCAAACGGCTGCCGTGTCAACTCCAACGCCTGCCGCCTCAACTCAAACAGCTGCCGCCTCAACGCAAACGACTGCCACCTCAACTCAAACAGCTGCCGCCTCAACTCCAACGCCTGCCACCTCAACTCAAACAGCTGCCACCTCGACTCAAACGGCTGCCGCCTCGACTAAAACGGCTTCCGTGTCAACTCCAACGCCTGCCACCTCAACTCAAACAGCTGCCACCTCAATGCAAACAGCTACCACCTCAACTCAAACCGCTGCAGCCTCAAGTCAAACAGCTGCCCCCTCAACGCAAACGGCTGCCACCTCAACTCAAACCGCTGCAGCCTCAAGTCAAACGGCTGCCACCTCAAAGCAAACGACTGCCACCTGACCTCAAACGGCTGCCACCTCAAAGCAAACGACTGCCACCTGACCTCAAACGGCTGCCGTCTCAAGTTAAATGGCTGCAGCCACAACTCCGGCAAAGGAGCAGGTATGTATACAGCGAACGCCATCAGCTGACACGTGTCCTGTTCACAGTGCCAGCGTTACTTTTTCCAGTAACGGGTATTCCGTATTGTTACTGTTTCCATGGTTACAACGCTGTTACCCTTACTGAAATTAAAATGCGGCGCGTTACTGTAGCTAAACTCATTGAAGCCGTTTTCATCCAAGTGATCTGACCAGGCTCTCTCAGCCACGGAGGAGGTAGGGGGCGGGGCAACTGCGTAAACGATGATTGGCTACGATCGAGTAGCATTTCATGGTAGGCCAACCAGAGGCAGAGTTGGGCAGGTGTTGTTCGCACACACACACACACACACACACCGCAAAGGATCCAGACCAACACACACACAGCGATGGCGAGCCCAGATAACTCAAAGGTGACGTTTTTAAACTGGAGGTTCAGACATTAATTTCCCCTCATTGAGATAAAAGGCGAGAATATAAGCGTGAAACATGACGACAGGAACAAAAGTGTTTCTCCACCTCGGTTCGTCTCACGTTGTCCCACAGCAACATTAAAATAGTTTAGCTGAGTTTACAATGTCTTTGTTAATATTTTACTGAATGAAGTGTTGATTTAATTAATTTAACAAATTTAACATTCAGATTTAATCTTCTTTGACATATCTGAGAGTTTAGAAATTAAATGCAATGGTTACTTTCTCTGGTAACTCGTTTCTTCTATCATGCTGCAACTAAGTTAACAGCTCAGTTAGTTACCTCTCCCAAAAAGTAACTAAGTACTTTTTAAAGTAAGATGCTCAATAAGGCTGAAGTGTGGATTTAGCTCTATTGACCTATCTCGCATCAGTTGGGTCAGAATAGTTTTTGATGTACTGACATGACTTTTTCATTCAAAATACACAGCCTCTACTCGAGGAAACTGTCACAAAAACTGTCACTAAATGTGTCCGCGTGCACTTCCTGTTGCAACCACTAGAGGGTGCTACCCAGTCGAGTAACCTCAAAGAAAGAGTCAAAAGTTTTGTCTTCAGTGTTAGAGATCACATGACTCTGCAGTAGTTGGATATTCCATCAGCCTCAACTGATTATCAGTGGCGCTACTATGACACCGAAGTGGACGCGGCAATTAGCACGCCGCAGCCGCCAATTTAGCGTTAGCATCCGTCAACAAGTTGAATCTTTGCCATCTCTGGTTCAATCGGCTCGGACATGTTCCGGTCTGCTGAGTTTGTAGTGTTCGGAAGCGCGACATTAGATATTTTCTACCGTTCTACTGTTTATTCTCCCGCATTCTGGCGAAAAGACAAAACCAAGAAGCTGTCAGTCAGACCAGAGGCGTCAATGGCCGGCAAAAGGAGACTCGGCGTCAAGATGAAGTGTTTTATTAGGAGAAACGGACAAAAAAGGTTCAACGGAGACTCAAATACACAGCTGGAAGAGAATAAGAGGAAGCACATGAAACAGTTATGGATGACTGAGGAAGCACCTTGACAGTTCATAAACATCGCGTGTCGTTATTCATACGCTGACATATTATGGCTTTCTGTTCCGGATGAAAGCCACGTTTGCCGCGGGAGGCAGCCAGCAACGCTGGGGAAGAGCGAACATGTGTGGAAACGCCGCCGCATCCCGGCAGGTTTATGAGTCGGTGCCAAACTACGTCAACTTTTCTGAGGCTGGGAGCCAAAAGCCCCGGCGGAGTATCAGGACCAGACCCAGGAGAGGAAAAACCGGAGCCTCCCGGGATGAAGCCACACTCACATGGAAAAGGTTAGAACGAAATCTCATGATAAAGTCATAACTGAGAGAAAGGTCATAATATTATGAAAATAAACTTGGATTTTACAGAAATAAAGCTGAACTAAAAAAAAAAAAGTCATAGTATTACAAGAATAAAGTCATAATATTATGAGAATACACTTGTATTTTCTGAAAATTAAGTCGGAATTGAGGAAAAGAATAAAATCATATCACAAGAATAGTCATAATATGAGAATAAACTTGGATTTTACGGAAATAAAGTTGGAGAAAAAGTCATAACAAGAGTAGAGCCACTGCAGGAATAGATTCATATGAAAATAATTGCAGCCTATGTTTTAGAGGGAAAATTCCCAGATTGTAACTTCCGTGATCAAATCACTCACACGAGAAACGTTAAATTCATATTTCCACATGTGCTTAATTGGCTGGGCCATAAACGCCAAGCTGAGATTCATTTGTGTCCACGTGCAGCAGGCAGGGATCGGGGGGAGGGGGGGAGGGGCAAGGGACCGTGTGCAAAGGGCAACAGCGTGAACAATCACAGGAGTTACAATTACAAGATTAGGACTTTACTCTCCACAGCTCTGATTTTTTTATCCTCTCATTATGGCCCCAGTACTCGTTTCCTTAAAAACAAACCACTGGATGATTGTGCGTGTTACGATTATACTTAGAGACGATCCCTCCCACAGCAGCAGATGTGTTTCTCATCCCTGTTTTTCGATTTTTTTTTTGTTTTCCAGAATATGAAAATTACATCTTTGGCAAAATGAAGAAAATCGATTTCTGTCTGACGGCAGGCTGAGTGAGCAAGTACAAATTAAAAGTTCTTTCATTCTGCTGAATTGTTGATCAAATCATTGATTGTGGTTTGTGTAAACTATGCAACTACGCGAAAGACTAATTCCAGGTAGCGATGTGATCATCCAAAACTCATAAATCACATTTCATAATGAGGTTTCCTATGGTGGCTATAATCACAGTGCAGAATAAAGCGAGCGGCGGTGCTACATATGGATTCCTGCCCCACTCTCCATGTAAAGTTATGATCCCTGAGCCTCATGATATGGTGCATATTTCTGGATTGCTTTTTTTAACGTGCATAGTCCTTATTTCAGTGTGTGGTCAAATGCATATTCTTAACACTCAAATGTGCCGTGTAAACTTTCCCATAAATTACAGCGTTGTCACATCATGCGGGGGTGCAGGGAGGGGGGCGAGGGGGGGGTGGCGTTCGTTCCAGATGGTCCGTTAATTGAGTTGTTGGCGTTACAGTTAAAAAACAAAGAAAAACAACAACAACCAGTAAGACAGTATCCATTAAGTTTAGCTAATTAGCCGATGGATTTTGGTTTACATTAAACATTCACATTTGTTTTTCCAGTCAGACTTTCGACCGATTTTTAAAGGAGAAGCTGGTAACTATGGTTACTCCAGTGACAATCAGCTCGATCGTGCGACAGCATGGAAGCAAATTCAGAGCTGTTGCAGAAGCGGGTTTGAGGAAAGGCTTCAGGAGCCCCCAGAGGGTCTTCACAGGGATCCTCAACAGAATGAGAAACTGATTTCACTTAAATTGAAATACCAGAAATTAGTAAAAGCATCACTGATCTGACCTGTGACACCAAAATTTCCTGTTTTAAACATGTTTCAAATTCTCAACTGTTTTCGTCATACACTCACCAACCACTTTATTAGCTACCGTGCACCTGCCCAACTGCTTGCTAATGCAAATATCTCATCAGCCAATCACATGGCAGCAGCACCACGCGTGTGGGGGACATGGTCAAGATGGTCGGCTGAAGTTCAAACTGAGCATCAGAATGGAGAAACGCAGCAGCAGCTGATCTGCTGAGGTTCTCACACACAACCATCTCTGGGGGTTTACAGAGGATGGTCCCACAAAGAGAAGATGCCCAGTGATGCTCAGTTCTCTGGGAGAAGATGCCTTGTTGATGCCAGAGGTCGGAGGACAGAGGAGAATGGCCAGACAGTTACTCGATGAACCGTCGCTACGACCGAGGGAGCAGGAGAGCACCCACAACACCTCCAACCTTGAAGCAGACGGGCCACAGCAGCAGAAGACCACACCGGCTTCCACTGCTGTCAGCTAAGAGGAGGAACTTGAGGCTCCAGTTCAAACAGGCTCACCAAATTTCTGCTACAACATCCAGATTGCCAGGTCAGAATTTGGTGTAAACAGTAAAAGACCTTTTGGATTGGAGGTTCCCATCATGGATGTGCAGCCGGCAGATCTGCAGCAACCGTTGATGCCATCATGTCAATATGGACCAGAACCTCCGAGGAATGTTTCCAGCACCTTGTTGGACCAATGGCACCAGGAATTAAGGCAGTTCTGAAGGCACGAGGGGGTCCGTCCCCGTACGGGCACGGTGCAGCTAATAAAGCCATCGGTGAGTGTATGTTTGTTTGTTGGTTTTTAATAAAACAAGTGAATTTGCTGGGGAAAGGTGATTAGCAAGCTGGCAAAAAAACAAAAAAACAAAAATCCCCCAAACAATCTAAATGAACTAAATTACCGACAAATTGCAAAAACAACCCTGACCAGATAATTAATTACAGAACACTTTGGAAGATGAACTTTATCCATGAATCCAATTTTCTTTAAGGTGAGTTTACATGCTGGATCAGTTTTCTATATTAAGTATATTCATTTCTAATTGTCCCTCTGGAGCTAAATCACATCAGACGCGGGTCCAGAACAGAAAAACAAACATGTTGGTCTTCAGAAGCAACAAACATCCCAAGTAGTGAAATATAACCTGGTGCATAGTTATTACAAATAAAAAAAACAAACAAACAGTGAATATAACGGATCACAGTCAAGAAAAAAACAAACAAACTTCACAGCAAGTAAAAACAGTCATACAGGAGAATATTGACCAAAAAAAAAAAAAAAAAAAGAACACTGAACAAAAGATTTAAAACGACCTCATCGCAAATGTTTCACAGTTGAAAACTCTGATCAAACAGGAAAACGTGAAAATGAGACACACGGGAGTTATTGAATCACACTTCCAGCACGCAGGAAAGGTGCTGGGCTGAGCTGAGCTACATCTAAACGCCCTCTAGAAGCTTCACACATTCATTTCAAACGCTCCAATTACGCCCATTCCTCACGGCCCTCGGAGAAGTTAAGCTTTATTCAGATTTTAGACTGACAGGTGTGTGTGTGCGCGTGCGTGTGTGTGTGTGAGAGAGAGAGTCGCTCTGCTTCTCAGTTTGGGATCAAAAGTCTTCCGGGAGGACGAGAGGTTGTTCTCGTCGTGGAATAATCAGCAAAGGCACGACTGTTAGGCAAAGCAGGTCTCAGCTCCATCATCCACTGATCAGCGAGGAGAAAATAAATATGGAACTGAGTGCCTGGCATATACACAAATATTTGTATTAACTTTTTTTTTTTTTTTTTTTAAATCAAGGTTGCAAATAATGTCCCTCCTTGTGTTTTTACCACTTAATGCACTGCCTTCTTAACTGTTAAAGTCAAGAAAAGGTATGAAATGACAAAATAGTGTCAAATGTAAAAGGTGAAATGATCGGTGAGTTAAAGACGTTCTCATTTAAAGGGGCAGTTGGGTTTTTTTTTGAAGGGTGGGTGCACGAGGTGCTGATGGTGTGGAACGCTGCATGTCATCTGTGTGTATTTTTATCTTCCAATATGTGCTCCACTATTCCAAGATGGTAACCTTGGTTGAAAACTACCTGCAATATAAAACAGGAGGCGGCGCCCGACGAGGCACATCTGACCTTTAAAACTGTGTGTCGTACGTTGGACAGGGTCTTTATGCCGCGCGCGAACCTCATCTGACTCCACCACCGACTCTGGCGTCATTTGTCCACTTGACATTATATTCCATGATATATCCAATGAATGGTCGGCGCGTCATCTGCAGCAGACGGCGCTCCGCTTGCTGCCAACCACAATACAGCAGTATTTTTTAAAACTAGCTCGCATAAGATTATGGCCACTGCATGTTTACCACTGAATATCATAATATATTTTGGTCGTTAGGGACGCCTCTCGGTGAAACCCAGTACAGCTCAACGGCATCACGAGCTACAGTGCCAATAACAACTATTAAGATATGTAAACAGCTCTCTCACACACATTCGGCCCACAACTCCTCCTGAAGGGAATATTTATTTCAGGGCAGCGGCGTTATACTCAGCGGTAAACACGCAGGGGTCATAATGTTATGGCTGATGAACGCAAGATGCTTTTTTTTCCCCCCCCGCTACTGCAGGTGATGCCGACTCTCCATCAGAACCTCGTACAACCACGATTGAAGAAAAAAGGAGCCCCAAAAAAAATGTTTTTGATGGATCTTGAGTGTGTTCACACATTCCTGATGACACAAGAGTTTAACCGTCTTCGTGCTTCACTTTTCGGGCAGCGTTTGGGCGAAAACTGCGAGCGGGCCGCTTACCCAGATTCACTCGGCGACCGCCTTCTTTTTGGATGACTTCTTTTTCTGCAAGTAAGAAAAAAAACACACAAGCAAAATTAGCTGAAACGTGCAAATGCAAATTGATGATGTGAAAAGTTCTTTTTTTTTCCCCCCATAAATGATTCACACTTTAACACTGATGCCTTTTACGTGTCAGCGAGTTCAATCAATTCTTATTCAGCAACGATAAAGCTCCGCAATCGCACACATGATAGCATGAAAGTAGAACTCAAGAGTTTAGATTTTTTTTGTAAAACAGTGAAGATGTAAAGGTAAAAATACCATAACCCCCATTCTCACAAATCACACAAATGTTAGGTTTTCTGTATTTGGGGACTCACTGCAGAGGAAGCTGGGGCGTGTTCATCCCGCGCCGGCGGCGTTCCCTCCAGTTTCTCCTTCACATCGTTCTTCTCTGCAAACGAAACATCAGCATTTTTTACAGAAGTTCCGCGCCTCGTTTCACTGATTCTCTCACGACTCAACATGCTGCTACATCTTTCATATTATTCATTCATTCATTTCTTAACTAACAGCGCCTTTATTTTCTCTTCAGTTTTACTCCAAAAAAAAACAGAATGCAGTAAAAACAGTTAAAAAAAAAAAAAAAAGGTTCTGAAATTAACTGCTTGAAAAAATGTAATAATAAATCTTACTCTTTTTCTTGGTGGGCGTGTCTTGTCCTGAGGTGATGGGGGTTGCGCTTTCCGTCGCCTCCGCGACTTTACCAGCCTTGGTCTTCTTCTTTTTCTTCTTCTTCCCCTCCTTTGGGAGCAGACTGGTGTCTTCTGCTGGAAGCTCGGCGTTCTCCTCGCTCGCCACGTCCGCCTCCTTCCCCTCGCCGCCGGATCGGCTCTTTATCTTCTTCTCTTTCTTTGGAGGCTGGTTCTCTTTTGAGGAATTCTCTTCTTGCTCCGTGCTCATTTTGGTCTTTTTCTTCTTCTTTGGCGTTTTATCCTCCGACGCAGCCTCGAGATCAGAGTGGGGCCTTTTGGGGGGTTTTTGCTGAAGAGTCTCGTCTCCGAGCTGCTTTTGTCTGGAAAAAAAAGTTGAAGGTTAGTAATTTTTTTTACTAAATTAAGCATATTCCCAACATCAAGATTACAAATTCATATTAAGTCTTCTAGTTGTTCCTTCAAACGGACCAAAGTTCACGATAAACCATGGCGTCCTTTCGATATCTACCCTAAAGCATTCCATCACGGCCTGGGTGAACACTCTTTTCTGATTGGCCAACAGCTGTGCGTTAAAACCGCAGAAGTAATAACTGCAAATCAATCAGTGAATAAAGAAAACCCTGTAACCATAGCAACAAACACAGCTGTCAAAGCTTTTAAACATTAAAATCAGTCATCGGTGTGTTTGTCAATCTGGAGGGAAAAAAAAGGGCAACTTTGAAAAAAATAGAACAAAGAAACTGAGAAGAAATGAAAGAGGCCAGGAACACAACAGCAGAAGGAGAGAAGATGATATGAATAATTTCATTAGAAGTCAAAATGTAAACAGCTGCAGTGACGGCGCCATTATAAACCCACTGCGTCTCACCGGCTTGGATTATGGAATATGAATATTCAAACATTTCTCATGTCATTCAACAGAAAAAGGTCCATGACGGTTTCAAGTTTCCGTGGCCGATTTACTTTAAACTGCAAACGGAACTCAAACTCCAACTGGATAATTTAGCACCACTTTTGTGTCATTTAAGTAAATACAGTGACAAATGGGGTCAAAAAAAAGAAAAAAAGACATTGAAATCCCTGGTTTAAAACGATGTCAAGTCTTAATTAGCAAACTTTTTTTTCCCAGCAGATGCCATGAAAACTCCACTGACTTCTTCCTGCCAGAGACGTCTCTCCTCTGGAACCTCAGCCTCCTCCTCAGGCTGAGTTTCTTCCTGAGTCGGTGCTTCTTCTTGGCAGAGGGGAGCTGAGAGGAGCTGCCATCTTCAGGAGGAGCGACAGAGACGTTACTCAACTGTAACAGCATGACAGAGAGGTTTCATGTTCAAATCAAGCACGAGGAGGAACGGGAGACACACACACACACACACACCTGTTGCCTCCATTTTCTTTTCTGTGTCTCCGTCTCCCCCTGCTGGCGTGTCGTCAGACTGCGCCTCCTGTTTCCTCCTCTTCTTTTTCTTCTTCTTCTTTTTCTCCTCTGTTGCCGCTCCCGGGGTCACAGCATCCTCCTCCTCCTCCTGCTCCTCCTGCTCCTCGTGCTCCTCGTCCACCGCGCCACCGGCCTCCATCTCCTCTTCTTCCACTTGTCTGACCTTCTTCTTCTTCTTGATTTTACTCTCAGAAGGTGTTGCAAGTGTCTCCTCCTCTTTCTCCTCCAATTCATCTCTCTCCCTTTTCCTCTTCTTAACTTTCTTCTTCTCTGATGGAGTGGTCTGAGGCGCCTCGTCTTCCTGCTCCTCCTCCTCTCTCTCCTCATCCTCCGGCACCTCCTCTTGTCTCTTTTTGCCTTTCCTCTTCTTCTTGGGAGTCGCGGTGGACGCGGGCGAATCACCGGGCGTATCACCGGGCGTATCACCGGGCGTATCACTGATGGATGGGTCACTGGTTGCTGCGTCTGCCGTCTTTCTGCTCCTCTTCTTCTTCTTTTTGGGAGTCTGGGTGGTTTCTGCTGCTTCGCCATCCTCAGCCGCGATGTTGAGGATGATGGAGTCGCCAGGCTCGTCTGCCGCCGTCGCCTTTTCTACAACGGAGCACATTCTTTGTTCTTGGAGACCATCTAGGAAAACGGGCGTGTTAAACATAAAACAGTCACACAACCAATGAATGATATGAAAAGCAAAAAATAGGCAAAAAAATAAAACGTCACGTCATAAAACGGCAAATCTGTTACCGGCATGATCGGCTTGCTGGTCCTCCGCGGCTGTTGGCTCCTCCGACGCGTGCTCAGGTATCAGCGGCGCTGCGAGCTCACTGCCCGCCATCTTTGAAGTGGACACACAGTCGATGAATTATATCCACTTTGTTGCGTATTCTTATGTTTCCATTCTCATTTTCAGCTACTGTTTGCTAGCAAGCAGCCCACAAAACTTTTAAAAGCGTTTTGGTACCTCGGATTTCTCCTCTTTGTCCACTTCTTCCTCCTCTTCTTTTTCTTCCTCCTCTTCTTCCTCCTCTTCTTTTTCTTCCTCCTCTTCAGGTTTGACGTTATCAGTTTCTACACAGGACGGCAACACTTGGTCATCTATTCTGAAGCTCATGTCATCAACGTGACACAAGCTTGCGCTGATCAGATGTTTTTCTTTGACCTCTTTTTGCACCAAAAGTCTGGATATTTTACTCTAGTGAGGCAACATGTGTTAATCTGGTCGTGTAAGATGGATCTAACATGTACAACGATCAAGTATAAGATTTATACTTTGGTTCTCCCACTCATGCATTGGGTGCCAAAATATTAGGGACACCTGTCAGCCTAACTGAGTACAGCTGAGAGGCATCACAGTCCCAAAAACATCAATCATTCAATTATGTCACCACCGCTCTCTAACAGATTCAATAAAAATTCAACATGAACCTCTTCCTGAAGGGAGAACTGGTTGCCGAGCTGTTGCATTACACTGTATGGTACACACAGGTCTGAACGGCGAGCCTGACACCTGCATTCCTTCTAGCGGCCAGCGGAGGGCGCATTCATCGGTTGTGAAAAGGAGGTCCGACTGCAGAGAATCAAGCCCTCTTCTATACAATCTTCATTTTGTAAATTATCCAATTATGAGCGAGGGATCCTAAAGCAGGGCATGTTTTAGAGCGTGGCTTATTTATGACTGGCAACTCCGACCTTGCAAAAAAACCAAAAACACAAAGATGGCGGCTGTAAAACGCGGAATTAGACGGCACAAGCCAACGGGGGACGTCACAGTCGCTCTGTCCACTTCTTATATAGTTTATAGTATGAATGCAATCTGTATATTTTGGTACAATTATTAAAATAAAAAACCTGCTTAAAAAGCCACATTATTTGATCTCATCTTTGCTGTCACTCGTGTGTGTGTGCGCGCGTGTGTGTGTGTGTGTGCGTGCGTGCGCTGTGAACACAAAGCTGCCACCACCCGCCAATCAGCACCCTTGAAAGACTGGAAACAGGATAAAGTGAAAGCCTGCTACTTACCGGCTCCTGTAAAACAAAAAAAACCTAATTATTAAAACCTCAACTATTGTTTCATTTTATCCAAGTGAAAAAAAAAAGTACATTTTAATGATTTTCTGAAGCCTAAGCAGTCATCAAGCAAACGAGACGCGAGCATCACTGCTGCAGCTGAGCTCTTCCTTTAATTTCACCGTCATTCAAATCTAGGGAGACTTTTCTGACATTTCAGTGAGAGCCGAGATGCCGGAACCTCCATTTGGACCCGGTCATGTCCTGCCACCTTCGTTCAGTTACTCTGCATCAAGGTCAAGTGCTAATTTTCAGGGCTGCGCTCCAGACGACTGTCGTTCACAGGCTCCGACAAGCTTAACGAGTGACTGACGCGGGTGGAAAAGTCCTGATCGTTGCCGCTTTTTGGCAGCAATCTTTCAGACTCTTTGTGGGTTTTGAATAACTAAAATGCCTCGAGGTTAAAAAAAAAAAAAATTGCTTTTCTGCTTCTATTTTTTTTCCCCCTTCACATAAATTCAAGTGATCAAAATGTTCAGCGGCAAAGCAGCTAGAAACAGGCCGCTGCCAAGAAAAAGGAAGCACGCCTGTTTTGCCTCCGGAATGGCGAATGGGAGGGTGCATCAGGCCACACTGCATGCTGGGACGGCGGCGCCACCTCCCGATGTATGCGGCCCATTCGAGAAAACCTGGAGATCACTCGCTATGTTTATGTTCCCCCGTTATTGAACTGTACACGCCGTGTGTTTTCAGCTTGGATTTAGGAGCCGGTGGGATCGTGTCGGGTTTCGTAGGAAAATGGAACAGTCGCGGCCGCGGGAGGTCGCCGCCTGTGCAGCGCTGCTCAAAAAAAAAAAAAAATCGATCCAAAACTAAAGCTGCAACAGATGGATGATTCATTGTTTTTGTGATGGTTATACAGATTTTATGGATGTGAAACATACGAGGACAATTGACACCAATACCAGAGCCAATGACGCATTTTTTGACTGCAGATGAAACATTCAAAATGCTTTTGTGCTTGCAAAAATAAAGAGAATCCAAAAACCAAAAACAATACATTGTGAGGGGTTGAGAAATATTTTATAATTCTATATTCAGAATTGCTTCGGTTCATGCAACAAATGGTTTTGTATTGTTTTGAAATTTAAGGCTCTATTTCAATACTTTAATCAATTATTATGGTTAAATAAGTTAAATAAACCTTTACTGTAGGTGAAGATTCTATGGATGTGAAGCACTTGAAGATACTTGGAGAAATGACATCTTTAAAAGCAATAACACCACCAAAAGGCACCAGTTCTACTGCAAAGCTGAAGAGTCAAAGCAACAATCTTGAATCAATTGAAATTTTGGAAACCAATTTCACATTTTTCATCCAGACGCTAAGTGAAGACACAAGGGAGAGATACATCGATCAGCCACAAGATTATGACCACTGCGTGTTCACCATTGAATATAATCCAAACAGCCCGGCAATAAATTTTTCCCTTCAGGAGAAGTTTTATGTTGGATGTCGATCGAATCTGTTGACACATTTGAGTGATTGTTATTGGGACGGTATTTTGTGATGCTGTGGAACTGCAGTGGGTTACACCAAGAGGTATCCCTAATATTTTGGTCATAACACCCATACGCGTTAGGGTGGCAAATAAAACCCTTACTTTTCTATCGTAAGACACATGTAACTACAGGGAATGACACATTAAAGGTTTACTAAAACTGGAAACTGGATTCTCTCTATAGACTATAACACCTCTGATTCCTGCAGCTTTCATTTTTCAAACCGTGAGACTGAAAAACGACTGATCTCCGCGATGAAAAGCTTCCAGACCCTGAGAGGCCTCCGCGCCGCCTCTTCACAACGGCGTGTGAATCTTGTCAGAGCAGCGAGACGGAGACAGATAAGATGCCACGCATAACATGTAAAGAACACGCCGCTCTTCGTACCTCCTCTGGGGCGCTCATACCTGCGGGGGGCGTGGCTTCGCTCTCTGCGGGCTGGTCGTTGGTCTCCTGGGCTGTCAGGGCGGCGGTGACGGGTTCCGCCTCTCCGGTCTCCTGCAGGAGAGACTGCGGGTCAACGACGCCAGACACGCTGGGCTGAAACAGCTTTGACGTTCCGATGTCAACGACGTGGACACGAGCAGCAGCGGAAGCAGGGCAGGTCTGATGTGGGCAATCCGAGGCAGATTCTAAACAATTCTTTCATCTGAAAACCCAACAGAAAAAAAAACAAACACCATCTCTGCACCTTGGTTTCTTCCTCCTCATCGGCCTTTTGAGCTTCTGTGGGAGCGTCCTCAGCTGTCTGTTCCAAGGTTTCATCTGGGATCTCAGAGACGTCAGTGATGGCGTCCGACCCCTGAGGAAAGAAAAGAAAGTTCAGTTAAGACCAGTTCATGCGGAAAATATCCAACAATGATGCACAGCTCCTTAGGCTTGTTTGGGGGCCATTTTGTTTTCCATCCAGGAGGTCCTGAGCCGATTTTGGCCCTCAGGCCAGATTTTGCCCATGTGTAAAGTTGTCCGGACAGAGCTGTAAGAAATAGTTATTTGCTCATTTTTAATTTATAATTTGTTATAACCTATCACAGTAAGATTACAGGACAAACTTGGAGGTTATGCATATTTATGCAAGCATGGAGACAAATTCAGGGAGACGCCAAGCGCGCGGTTGCTTTTTCATCTCAACACCCCGAGGCAGATGATGCCGCTGTGATAGTCATCAGGCAGACAGACACCTTCTACTGGCCATTTTCTTTTAGTTCTGAAAGTGGAGCCGGCACGATGCCGCCACACAGGAGGCAGCGCTGCGTGCCGCCCATGCTCAGACCCGAAAAAACTTGGTTCGGAACCTGAAAAGTTTGTTCTCAGCCGGAACCAAAAAAATAGTTGGTTCTTTCTCACGCAGCTTCACGTCGTCACGAAAGAATCAAGAAAGAATACTGGGACAGCAAGAAAGACTTGGACGTGTATCGCTGCGTCCAGCGCCACTTTTGCCTATCTTTGGAGCTACTGCACAGCGTGATGGCTCAAAGACCAGCCAACCAGGTGGCAGGGGCGCTGAACGCAGCCCACGCCGGCGGGGTTCCACGCATGTTACCGTCATCATACCACCCATTTAAAATAAACTTCAGATAAGCCAACTTGGGTCGATCAAACACTGGAGTATTTCATTTCGCCTAAAACCTAAATGTGGATGCGTTGTTACGTTGCCTAGCAACCAATGTAACCAACCAGAGTTGTGTATACCTCCGCTCAAGTAAGGCGGAATAACGTCCTTCCCGATTTGGTTCCGCCTAAACTGGTGGG
>CAAKHG010043452.1:0-10743 GCA_901007715.1 Dactylopterus volitans
GGTCAAAGACTCTTGTGCTGAATAATTCGCCCGTCTGCTTCTGTGACGCGTCAGCGGCGTTTTGTTGAACGTGAGCACAGTTTCCACGTGATCCCGCTAGGCAGATGTATTTGAACGTTTCAGATTCGATTCCAGATTCGTGGTCAACGTTTACAGTCCCCCAACAGCCGGACGGGCTTCCAAAAACACCCGTCCTACATCCAGCATTCCGTCTTATCAGGGAACAACGTGGCAGCGGGGGTGAATGGAGCCGGCATTTTAGGCAAAATTCGGTGTCTTTTTTTGTACTTGCACAGATTTGGGGTCAAAGAAAGAGATTCACAGTGTTAAAATTCCGTATTCCACCACGGCAGCAGCCATGATCATTAATGTCGCAGCTATTTAGCATAATCCCGCCCGTCACGGAGGGGGGTGGGGGACGTGCCCCCGGGCGGAGTTCTATGTACGATCCGCTCTGCTTATATGTCGCCTCATGTGATGTAAATAGCCGGATAGCCACAAGAACATGCAAAGTTTAATGGAGCGCGCAGCTGAGGTGGGAACAACGGGAACTGGTCCGGGTTAGCTGCCATTAGTGTTTACAGTGAGACTGGAGCAGCCGCGGACAGCCAATCACGGTCCGCGAAGCAGTTCCCGACCAGCAGAAAACGCATGGCGGTGGCGGCTCGCCGCATGACTGAAAAACTACACGGCGGATTAACCCTTTAACGGCCGGTATGCTTCCAAACTGGCCTTACATACATTTCCATAAAATACATTTCAGGAAATGAAACGCGTTTTTCATGTTTCATCAGCAATCACGACACACACTTATTTCAATCGCAAGGCACCCTTGCGGAATCCAGTAAAAAAAAGTGTGAAATTTTGCTGCATGTTTTGAATGGGGGAAAAAAACGCGCCCTCTGGTGGAAGAATATGAAAATCAATAATTGATAGCTAGTCATCCAAAATGAACTCTTAGCGTAAAGGAATGCATTAGTGTATGTTAAAATAAATGTGGGTTCTAAACTGGCGTTTTCCACAATTTTGTGTGTGTTTAGGAACAAATATGTCGGTTTTTAGCCACTTTTGGCTAATTTAAGCAACTAAGACGACAATTCTAAAAAAAATTTAAAAATGAATATCCTCTGGCCAATTTATGCCACATTCATTCAACACAGCCAAAATGGCATGAACAATAATAATAATTAAAAAAAAAAACTGAATGGCACAAAATGTCCTCAGGAACTATAAAGGCTTAAAAAAGCAGCTCGCCGTTTCCTGCGCTGGTCGACGAGGGGATTCGTCTGCTCGGCAGTAGGAGGAGGGACAATAGGTGCATAGAAAGAAACGAGTTTCATGGAATATGAGTCTTAGCAGCAGCTGAAATGTGGTCAGTTCGGCTCTGAATGACGGTGGCCGCTCAGCTGACGGCCGGACGACTGCTTGTTCGGCACTCGTTTCCCCGGTTTCCATAACAACACCTGCAAGTCAATGAAATACCTGACAAATGGCTCCTGCCCCTTTTATGATTATCGCCATTTGCCGTTGTTGCTGTTGCTTTGGCACCTTCATCACCAAGTTAAAGTTTTTTGGGGTCCAAAGGCTGAAGATCTCCAAAGGGGATGGTCGCCGCGTTTGCGTGCGCCCCCCCCTCAAAAAAATTGAATTTCTTCTTCGCGGCCTCTGGTGCGACCCTCCATTTTCATGGAAATCAGCCTGGCGGGTTTTGCATAATCCTGCCGGCGGCCTGACAGACAAACAAAACCATAATCTCCTGGGTGAGGGCAGTAATGTAATGTTGCTTTAACGATGCGTCGCCGTTGGAGGGGGGAGGGGCTTCCAATCTAAAAAGATGCTCCGGTGGATTACAAGTATTTAGATGTAAGCAAAGACGGCATCATCTGATGGTCTGAATATAACCAGCGACGAGTTATAAAAATCCAGGGATGATAAAATAAAACACTATATCGGGGAGCTTTCCTGGGACCCGTCACTCTGAAGAATTCATTTCCATATCCCCGTCTCTTGGCATCCGTAGACGATTTGAAATTAGTTTATCAACAGATCTTTTAAGGGATTTGGAGAGGAATCCTGGCAAACCCTGAAACAAATAAAAGTGCCACACGGATGTTCATTTTGATGTATTTAATTTCCCTGCCGACAGCTCTGAAAACAATGTGCAAAGAAAAAGGGCTTTATTGTAACTACTATTGGTTTAAAGGTTTGCGCAAGTCGGCTTGTTTTTCAGAAATCAGCATCTGACATCTTCTTTCCGCTGGGTCATCGCAACTTGCGACAATGCGAAGCGAAATTTGGAAATCTCGAGACGCGGAAATGAGAAACGGGGTCGGTACAGCCTACATTCCAACTGTGAACTCAATCTAATATGTGTTTCCACTGTCGACCGTACTTATGTTTGGTAGGCGGGGTTTATACCGGATGGTCATAGCTGCTCCGCTGATGATCCCATGGAACGTCTGCACCTCGTGGTCCACAAGGTGCAGTTGCTTGCTGAAGTGTCTCATCTTGTCTCGTCTTCTTCTGTTTATCCGGGTCTCGGCCGTCTGAGCCACATTCCACCAGACCCATAAGGTCCCTCCTGCAGGTGGTGGGCCTGCTGGAACATGGACCCATGTCTCTGTCTGGAGCCGGACCTGAGCGGACCCCCGTGGACGAAGGCCCGGCCACCAGGCCTGGCTCCAGGGTGGGGCCCCGGTAACCCTCTGGGCAGGACGCACTGGTCCTTTGGTTCTTTTCTTCCCATATGGATCTTTATGGACCATTCTTTGTCTGACCCTTCACCCAAGACCAGTTTGCCATGGGAGATCCTACCAGGGGCTGCTGCCCCCCGACAACATAGCTCCCATAGCTGGACTATGCTGAGCTGCCTGGTGGACTCGGGGCTGAAGTGTTTCCCCCAATTGGAGGCAAACCTCAGGACACGATGAGCCACTTACCGCAATCTAGTCACTCTTTCAGCTCCTGTCAGTCTCTGTTATTCGCACCAAGTGAAACTTCGGGGAGGCTGAAACTAATTGTGTGCCATGTTGTTTGTCGTCATGCCTCGACTTCCTGCCACTGTACAAAGACAAAGCCCAAATGTCCCGGACACGCCAGGACGCGCTGGCGATTCACAACCCGAACAATAAGCGACCGGAAAGTGTGGCTGCAGTGTTGAGGTCACCACCCCATCCAGTCAACAATTTGAAAACGGGCAACAAAGAACTTTAGCACATCTTGTCCTCTTTACTTACTCACATGCAACTCAGAACCATCCACCAACAGGGGGGAGGCGGAGTTTATGACCTGTACTGCAACCAGCCACCGGGGGGCAGCAGAGATCTTTTGGCTTCACTTTTGAGGAGCTGTCATGAGTCGGAGGTGACGTTTGCTGATCCGCATTCTTCCATTTGGGCTGCCTCCACCGATGTGGTAACCCAAGGTGATTGGACGAAACCCTCGGGGTCTGTATGTCTGATTGCGACGCAGATGATGGAAATTTTAAAGATTAACAATGAAAAGCAAAAAAAAATCATGAATGCAGCTCTGACCTGACCCGGCTTTGTTGTTCCGCTGGTCACCATGGCAACTGTTTGATTGCGTCTGCGGCTTTGCTGACCTATGACTCCCAGCAGCCACTGGGGTGCTCGCAGCAGGGCCGACTCAGCGTATTCGAGTCTGCGGCCACGCCGCTATCCGTCCGGTTTACGTGGCGAGCATGACTGTGCTTCGGATGAAACGGTGACGCCGGGATAACTGAGCGGCGGGTCTGACTGAGACGCAGGCCGGTCACCACGGTAACAAGCTGCCAATCAAAAGTTAGCTTGCCCTAACGCGCGTCTTGCTTACTTTACTGTGAACGCGATGGGCCTCCGCCATTATTATGCCGATGTGAATGGGTGAATGAGGCATTAGTGACGTTGGACGCCTTAAATACTGCTAAGGTAGAAAGCTTTTTTTTTCATTTATGCAGCCAGTTTAACATAATTTACCGAGTCGACAGTCGGAAGTTTGGAATTTAGATGATAAACTCATCAGAAATTTTTTTTTAGCAAGGTCATAAATAAAGTGAGAGGCGGCTTCTTCGCCTCATACACTTTTGCACAATCAAAATTCTTTTTGCAGCCACTGAGACTGCCCCCTGCTGGCCATGGCTGTCAGCCCCACACTCTCCATCCATCTAATGGTAAAATGAAGGGTAAAAGATAAGATTCTAGGCCATGTCAGTCAATCTAATGTCCAATAAGTATTGCTGCCAGAATTTTTGTGTTATATTACCAAAGAAAATTAATTTGAGGATGGAGGAGGCAGCTGCGCCTCATTTATTTCCTGTGGCGACGGCCATTGGCCCAAAAACAAACAAAGAAAAAAGCACTAGAAGAAGAATCATAAAGCGGCGAGCTGTGAGGACGTGACCTCGCCCGAGCGTCCTGGCTGAGGACGAGGTCGGGGTTTCAGGAGGAAAGTTTAACCCTTGAAAAGTCGGCCAATTGGATCGTAACCTGCGCGGTTTGCAGAGAGCAATTTAACCACCACAGAGGAAGAAATTCGTCACCGACCAATCAGTTCAAGGCAAAAACCCCCAACCCAAACTTTGTCTACGGGGCCCCGACATCCGGCGACTTCACAGGACCGTGGCACTCGCGGACCAAACGACCAAGCCTGGACGTGAGGAGACCAGGAACGCTGCGGCTGATTGGAGGGCTGAAAACCTGCTGACCAATCAGCAGAGGAGTCACTCACACTGAAACGTTTAAGCACATTCAATTATCCTTTATTACAAATTTCAGCCTGAAAATGGAAAGGAAAAAGCGATTAATGGCGATTAATCAGAGAATTCCGCCATTAATTAATTAAGTTGGTTTTTTTTTTCCGATTAATCAACAGTGCTACCTATAAGTGATGGAAACATGACTCTCTCTCTCTCTCTCTCTCTCTCTCTCTCTCTACCTCTTTACCTCCTGTCTTCCTCGCTCACTCGCTCTGAAGCCTCCTGCCGCTGCTGCTGCTGCTGCCGCCGCTGCTGCTGTGTAGCGTAGACGTGGTCATTAGGCTGACTGCAGAGTGGCAGCCGGGCGGGATTTTACACCAAAAGGAGCAGCCGGCAAGACGAGGTCACAGGAAAAAAAAACCCAAAACAAAAACAACAACAGAAACAACAACAACAAACAGCAGAGGAGTCGTTGTGGTGCTCCACGATGAGCCGCTCGTGCTGACTGCTGACGGCCGGGTGGTAGCGGAGGAGTCACGCAGTCGGTAGCTTACGCAACTTGTGCTCAAAAAGTAGAGGAGGAACCGCTCTCGGCGCTGCGGGAGAGAAGGCGCTCGGCCGTCCAGCCATCATGATGATGTATCTATGGGTGAGTTGCGTCCGTGGGGAGGACCGACCGCGCGCGCTCGTGTGTGTGTGTGTGTGTGTGTGTGTGTTCGTGAGTGTGTGCGATGCGCCTCCTTGCCGTTTGCTCCGCGTGCTTCTCCCCCCTCGCACCCACTGTAGAAAACGCACCGAGAATTTAGCGGCTCCATTATCAGCGTGATTATCGACGCTCGCGCCCGCCGTACTAAATCAGTGCTGAGGGTGTAATTGAGCTATAATTACTTGCGACTGAGCGTCTATTCACAGCCGCATTCACTCGCCGCCTATAAATCAGATCCCATTCAGTCATTAATTAGGGAATCGGAGGTACCAAAAAAAAAAAAGAGAGCGCAAATTTTTTTTTTCTCGGGGTGTGTTGGCAAAGCAGTCAGGCAATCAGAAGCTGCGACTAATTATGCAGGGGGGAAACTTTCTGAAAATTAAGACATGATGGAAACCGCTGTACGTTGTTGAGTGTGGTGTCGGTGTTTCTATTAAAAAAAAAGAAAAAGTAGCGGCTCATTCAGCCCGCGATAAATAAATACTCTTTAAGGCGCATAAATGTCCGGACTGGTGATGTACCCTGGTTAATTGGCGGAGCGGGTGCCGCCCGCCGGGTACGACCTGATCGGCAAGCTGTTGGGTCCTTAAAAGGTACAAAAAATGAACACAGTTGGTGTTAATTCATTAAAAAGCGCCATCTGACATTGGTTGCAACAAACGAAAACAACTTTTGCTAAAAAAAGAAAGAAATGAGTGAATTCATTCGGAGGTCGTGTCTTCATTTCCGTAATTAAAAGACCTACCAGGCGGATTTTCATGAAGCTCCGATGAGGGGCGGAGCTTCGGGCCAAGGCTTATCTATAGGTGCATTTCTATCAACGTCTCAGGACGCGCTACTTAGGAAGCGGTGTTGGTGGTCTGCGCTCTCCAAGTGCACGTCTGCGTTTTCATTGGAGAGGCTGAAAACGTACATTTGCGGCACGCAGCCGCCGTAGCATGACGTTGCGCGCAGGCGCATTTGTGAGCGATGATGTTGGGTGTTTTGTAACATTTTTTTTTTTTTGTGGTATTTGAAAGAGAAGGTTGCGGCGGGCATTGATCCAGTTGCTGTGGCAGCAATATTTCCAGGTCGGATGCTAGCACGGCTGAGCTAAGCTAAGCTAAGCTAAGCTAAGCCACAGTAAGATTTTGTGCAGAAACACGAACACGCAGACTTGAAATTTCCACGAAGAATTCAAGGTCCTTGAAGGTGATTCTCACAAGGGAATGAGAGACAACTTGTAGGATAGCATTTATTGGCGCGAACATTTATTGAAAGGCTTTTTTTTTTAATAAGAAAAGCATTTATACATTTTAGGCAACGATAAAAAAAAAAAGGTTTATATTGGATTTAAAGAATATAAAATTTTAAACTCTTTGGCTCAAGTCTCGAGCTTAGATGGATGGAGAGGTGACCCTGACAGGGTCTGGCTAGTTTACTCACAGTTTACATCCTTCTCCCAAAGTAACAGCTGATCAATTTCCCTGAAGGAGGAAGATGAATCGCTGGAAAATGATTCACGGAATCCCCGCCTGAAGTGGTGCGCTACTGTATCGTATTGTGACCGTGTGATTGCGGACCTGAGTTTAGCGTACCATGACTCCTGGTGACCCGGGGTGGTGGGTGGCTTACAGAAAAGTGTGAAGCAGCTGGGATGACTCAGCAAATCCAGGTCCTCTGCCATGGCGCGCCGCTGGGGGAAGTACTCGGGAAGTGAATCACCACCCCGAAGTGAAGGAAATCGAGTACCTCTTTGTCACGTCTGCTGGCGAGGGTAAGATTAACAGTCACAATGACAGACACGCCGATGCCATGCCAGCAGTCACACGGGTGAAGATCTACATTCTAGCCCTCGAAGCGCAGCCATGAGTGTTAAATGAGAAAGATGAGATTGTGGCAGACCAAAGGGGAGCGGGCAAAGGTCCAGAAAATGGGTGGAACGCTGGCTGAAACACAGTAGATGACTCGGTGGTGAATAAATGGAGGCTGCGTGGTATAAACACCAATGGGGGGTCAGGTGATCGGGTATTTGCAGGAACTTAAAGGTTATATAAAGCAGTGGCATTGACAGGAGAGTTGGGGATGAAAGTGGACCAGGAATTGGTTGACACTGTGCGAGCTCCGTTGGGGAAAGAGCTGTGGGCATTATTTGTTATGCTTGAGTCACTTATGCTTCCTCATGTCCTCTCGACACCCGGGACATGAAAATCGTTCCCTCTGCCATCATGAGGAATTCTCCAATCCCTTGAACACACTTGGAGGAGACGAGAGGAAGCAAAAGACGTAGCCCGCGAGTAAGTCTTTGACCCCTCACTCAGAGTCTTTTGGACCAGGGTAGGGCTTTTGCAGAATCATGCAAATTTCTTTGCTAAGGCATAAATGCTAAATCCACCGCCGAGAGCCGGGGTGTCAGAGACGATTGTTTCCAGCTGAACGTGAGCTGTGAGTTGATTTTGTGCTCGAGTTATCAAAAAAAAAAAACGACACCTCCCAGTGTTCCAGATTTGAAGCCCCCTTATGGTCGGCCAGCACAACGGGAGACAAACGCGCAGCAGACGCGACGAATGCCGGAGACTGTTTGATGTCATCAAGGCGACGCGTGCTTTGATGTCACACAGCTGCCTGAGGTCATGGAGCGGACGCGCTGGCATCAAAGCCACCCAAAATGTATGGCGAGATACATTTCTCGGTGGTCTTTGGATAGGTGTGTGGATTTAGAGTAGTGGATATGTGGATGTGTTGACTCGAGATATGTTTAATTCCTCTAATAACCAATTTGCCGCTGGAAACAAAAGTGTCCCTTGACCAATTCTTTAACTGGAATCATGAGCTCATAGTCGTTCATCCAAATTGTTGTTTTCCGAGAATCCCATTTAGTTCTTTGAGCCTGAGTCAAAACCAGCAACCTAAAAATTTGTAGAGGATCAAGGAGAGGATTGAGGAGATCAAGGGAAGAAAAAAAAAAGAACGGCACCCATGCAAAAAGACACATTCCATTGCCCTGAACCACATGCCTCCCCCAGCTCCTCCATCAGCCTAACTCCCTGCACGCAACGAGACATTCGGGGATGTTCCAGAGGTTCACCAGCTCCCTGTTCAGGGATGACGTGGAGGAGCTGATCCCACGCAGTAGCCCCGGAAAAGAGGAAGAGGAAGCGGAGCAGGATGAAGACTGGATCCTGGTCGACAACATGGCGCCGTTGTTTCAGGACGACTTGGAGGAGCTGAGTCGATTCGGCCGCCCCGCAGGAGACAAAGAGAACGAAGAGGAGGATGAGGTCTGGATCCTGTTGAGTGACGAGAGCCTGTCTGGATCCACCATTGATGAGGAAGAAGAAGAAGATGACCAGGTGATGGTCCCTTCGCCGGTAGCCAGCCCCCTCATCCGCTACACCATCTGCAACTCCATCAACTCCATAGCTGACATGGACCTGAGTGGTGGCGCCAAAGAGGACGAAGAGGAGAATGGGTTCCTGCGACTGGACACCTCCATGGTGGAGAGCTGGTTTGTCACTCCGCCACCCTGCTTCACTGGTCAGCATGTCCTCCTGGAGACCAGCCCCCTGGAGAACCTGCTGATCGAGCATCCCAGCATGTCGGTATATGCCCACTTCAGCCCTCCCTCACTGACCCCGGATCAAAAACCGCACCTCCCAACATCTGAAAGTGGACACGAGAGCGACTTTGCTGTCCGTTGCAGGTCTCATGTCGATTCCATCCTCAGCAAAACACCTCAAGCCCATCGTGATGCCTCTGCAGAGAACTGTTTGAGTTTTGGAGCAGACCAGACCTACACTTTGCCTGACCTAGCAGCATGGCTAAAAATGAAGGCTCAAGACAAATGTTGGGAATTAGAGATTGGCCAGGCCCTCACTGACATTTTGAGTCTGACTGAGCATTCTTATCCATTTCAGAAACATCACAGGCACCTCAGATGTTTGCCCTTACCACCAGTTGACCATGCTCAACCCCGTCTGCTAAGAAGTTTGGACATGTCCCACCCATTAGCACCAACTCAGCCTTTCCATGGCCCTCATGGTGGGCCAGGTTGTCATGGTTCCCAGTGGCACTGGTCCTCTTTGTGGCTCAGCATCACCGAGCCTGCACTGCCCGGCACCACAGAGCTCCCAAAACTTCAGCCCCTATGTGAGTGTACAGGGGTAAAGCTCCCGCCCGGGGCTCCCATGCAGCCCTTGTCCGAGCCTCCAGAGTTACCACCAGAGCCTCTTGTGCCTGATTTAAAGCAGCCTTCTCAGTATCCTGTTTCTGAGATGGAGCAGGCTCCTGGATTCACTGTACCTGAGCTGCAGCAGTCACCCCCCCAGGAGCCACAGCTATCCACAGCACCAGGGTCACAGCTCCGGTTTCCTACTATGTTGCAATCCCAGTCCGCATTTCCCATGACGCAGTCACCAAGGTTCCCCGTTTCCCTGGGTCCGCGGAGGCATCTGTCCGGTCCGCGGTTGATGCAGCTCGGATTCTACCCCAATTCGCTGGTGTCCGGTTCCGGACTCCTGAGCCGCTCTGCTTTCCAACCCTGCTTTTAGGCCGTTCACCTGGGGTCTCCGGGTCCACCTTTCTGTTTCTGCCTGGGTTCCCCTGGTCCAAGTCTTTGACGTCCCCCTCCCCTTTACGACGGGCAAGAGGAACACAAAGGACACGCCCATCGGAACAGAGAGCAAACGAGGTGAAGACCCGACGACTGTGTGACGTCATTAAGGCGACGCTAACGAAGCGCCGACTTTATGACAGTAGGCTGCTTCTTTGCATCACATCTTTTAAATTAGGGTTTGGCCATGAGGGTGCGCTAGATTTCTACGCTGAACGCAGGTTTTTCGCAGCAACACACACGCACACACACTCTTGTGGCTCGTACTGTCTACAGATTGTTGCCTGGCTGCGAGCCGTTGGGTCCTCATATTGAACCTGACTTGAGTTTGAACGCTTTCACATTAATAAATAACCTTTTCCGTCTGCTGCCACAAAAACCACGGAGGCCGACCGACGCGAGAGCGCACCATGATAATTACATCTGGAAAAAAAAAAAATTAATGAACGTGTCCCCTTCAGATGTCTTATAATTCCTGTCTGTGCTGGCCGACTCCAGGGCTTTGGCGGAGGGAACATGTTAATTGAGTAATATTAGTCCGGCTTTAATGAAAGGAGGCTCCATACTTTTTTTTTTTTAGTAGTAAGTCTCTATCCTCTGTGCAGCGCCACACTTCAGTTGAGGAGTTCAGGGTTTTTTTTTAATTGAGATTGTAGCCCCATCGTGAAGAACACCGCTGACCCGGAGAGACTTCAACAAATTTACCAAAAAAAAAAAAAAAAAAAAAAAAAAAAAAAAAAAATAATACACCAA
>CAAKHG010043454.1:0-12805 GCA_901007715.1 Dactylopterus volitans
TGTTTTTTTTTGGAAACAGCACTTTAATGTGTGTGAGAGAGGTGTTGACATGTTTGAATGATTGTTATCGGGACTGTAGTTTGTGGCGCTGTTGTTGGACTGTACTGGGTTACACTGAGAGGGGTCCCTAATAATTTGGCCATCCACAGTCATTTGCATTAAGTTGACCAAAATATTAGGGACCCCTCTCAGTGTAACCCAGTACAGTCCAACAACAACGCCACAAACTACAGTCCCGATAACAACCTTTAGAACATGTCAACACCTCTCTTGGGATGCAATGATGTGAAGGAAACGACATCAAAAATATTCCTTCTTTTACAGATTGGACGAGAGCGGCAGATTGAATGTTTACATACTGTGCTGGGGCAACTGATTGCACATTCTTTGTATTATATTAAATAAAATAAATCCTGCTTTTACATATTGCACTGGTGTGACGGATTGTATGTTCTTTGTATTATACATTTCGATATATTGTTTCTTTTAAATATTGGACTAGAGCGACAGACTGTATGTTCTTCGTATTATACTATTTTTTTTATATTGTTTCTTTTACATATTGGACTAGAGTGACAGATTGTATGCTCTTTGTATTATACATTCTTTAATATTGTTTCTTTTACATAGTGGACTCGGGTGACAGATTGAATGTTCATTGTATTGTACTATTTTTTTAATATTCTTTCTTTTACATATTGGTCTAGAGTGACAGATTGTATGTCCTTTGTATCATACTAAATTAAATCATTTCACGAGATTCCTTCTTTTACATATTGCATTGGGGCAGCTGATTGTCTGTTCTTTGTATTATATTAAATCAAATTTAAAACATCCTGCTTTTATATGTTGCACTGGTGTGACTATATGTTATTTGTAATTAACTTTTTTTTAAAAATACTTCTTTTACATATTGCACTGGTGTGACAGACTGTATGATCTTTGTATTGAAACTATTTTTTAATATTCCTTCTTTTACATATTGGACTAACTGGGGCAACTGGTTGCATGTTACATGCTAGATGCAATTTTTAAAAAATATTTCTGCTTTTACATATCGTAGTGGTGTGGCAGATGGTGTGCTCTTTGAATTATACCAAATACGTTTGTTTTGTTTTTTTCAAAAGTTTTGATGGACCTCAAGAGTGGCAAAAATAGCAATCGCATACTCTTGAGGAAAAAAAAAAAAAAGTAAATCATGGCTCCACACACACATCAGCAGCTCGGTTAAAGGGCCGTGACAGGTCACACCCCCTCGCGTCTTTAAAGGGCTCCACGGGGGGGCGAGTAGAGGGGTCCCACCTGCCCTCCACCTCCCCACCCCCATCTAGTCCAGACCACCGCTCGGCCTCATCAGAGACCGCCACTGCAGAGGGGGCGGGGCTAGTTAGCATGGCTGGCTAACGAGTCTTAGCTGGACACTTCCAGGCCCCCCTCCACAGTCACCTGTCGCTCTCCTCGCATAGCTCGGCTTCATCGTGCAGAATGATGTCCCATAATTCATCTGCTGAGCATGTCTGGAGAGGAGCTTGAATATAACCCGCTTTTTTATTTATATATATAAAAAGGTATTTTTAGTTTTAATATCTGATTTGTGGACACCATCTCAAAAATGTAACACCAACAGCATCTTCTATTAAAACCCATACAACCCAAAGTTGTTGATGCAATAGCTGAATATTTATTTACTGGCAAGCAAAAATAAAAACCCGTCTTTTTAAACTTCCTGCTGATTTTTTTTTGATTGTTGCAACAATTAAAGTGTCTCACACGTCCCTCAAACTGCACCGGCTCTCCAGTTGTGTCTCACGGTTCAGAAGCAAAAGCAAACTGATCTGTCATGTCCATGATCAACGCGGCGCTTCCGTGTTTTCCACCCTCAGGTATTACGAGCTCAGTGAATCCAGCGTGTGAATAAAAACTGAGGTAGAGTGAGCGTAAAAGCAAAATTCTGTATTGTCATTCCAAGTAAAATAATACAGTAATTCAGTGTTAACCAAAATAAAGCAAACTTCAAACATTAAATCATCTAACTACTGTTTTTTTTTTTATTTTACTTCCATGAAATCCTCTCATGTGGGTACAATAAAGTAGAATGATGAGTTTAAAGAGCATTTAGATGAACAGTCGAGGATGTCAAACTCCAAAAGAAACACAATTTACAAAATATACAAACACTGGAAATATACAAAACAGGTGTCGTCCTGCAAGACACAAGATGTCAGAGGCGAAAACAGCGTCGCCTCGGGGGCTCGTGGTTCTGCCCGGGTCCAGGTTCACTCCACCACCAGCTCGAACCCCTCCGCCTCCTCGAACTCCGCGTTCATCCGGGCCGCCAGCGCGTCCAGCTCCCGGGTGTCGATCTGCTGCACCTTCCTCCGCCGCCTCTTCTCCTTCACCACCGCCACGCCCGGGATGTTCGGGTCCAGCTCCAGCTCGGGCCGAGCGGGGCCGCAGTCCTCCGCCTCGAGCAGCGACGTGAAAGAGTTCAGGCCGGACAGGGAGGCGGACAGCTCCAGGCCCGTCCTGGACCGCCCGGCTGCCGGTCCCACCTCCGGGGTCTTGAGCCTCTCGAAGCCGAACAGGGTGTCGCGTGACTCGGGGCTGCTGAAGGACTTGTCGCCGAGCCTGGAGTAGGACCGGCGCACCTTCCGCGACCACGCCGCGTCCTCCGCGTCTGCAGCCGGCTGCTGGGTGCCAGACTTCGGCGGCGACGAGGGGAGGATCGGGGAGGGCATGGCGGCCTTCTTTTTGACGGCCGGGGAAGACCGGCCCCGGTCCGGGACGGGACCCGGCGTGGAGACCTTCTGCTTTTTCTGCTGACTCCCCTCCGACCGCCGCGGGGTGTTTTCCTTGTCGTGCTCCGACGGTGCGGCCGTCTTCCTGGGGGCGATCTTCCTCACGGTGATGGAGCGCTTAACTGGGACGGCGGCCGGCGCCATTTTGTTGTCAGTCCTCGCGTTCGCCTGGGACGGAGAACTGAACCGCGGCGACCGTCTCCGCAGCGAGCTGTCGAGATGACCGGCGTTCGGCATTTTATTTCGAGGCGTCCCTCCGCTCATACCGAGCTCCGACCGGACAAACCACCGATTCCGCTTGTACTTCACCCGACACCGCGAACACTCGTACGACAAAACACGGGCGACACAGCAACAGCAGTCCGCTCAAATTTGCCCGCCCGAGTCGCAGGGAACTGACGACAACGGCGGTTTCCGGTGACGTCACAAGCATGCGCCCACCGCTTCAAACTTTTGCTGTGTAATCCGGACGTGCTAGCTACTGCCCGACTGTTATTAGACGTGGAGAAGGAGCGATAAACGGACGAGGCGACGCCGGCGGTGTTCATATACGTTTATTAATTGTTTAAGTCGCGCCCTAAAACACAGAATGGAGTATTTAATAGGCATCCAGGGGCCGGACTTCGTGCTCGTCGCCGCCGATAACGTCGCAGCCAGCAGCATCATTCAGATGAAACACGGTACGAGAAGCGCGCTAGCTTGTGTTAGCCGGGAAGCAGCTAGCCGGCTATGCATGCTAAACCTGCTAACATCTGCTTTCAACTTTGATGCCCGGCGGGTTTTATGGACCCTTAATCAACAAACTTTGTCTTTTAGATTTTAATGAACGAGCCGTAGCTTCGCCCGGCCGCTTGTAATGTGACCAAACTCTGAAAGCAGCGTGACCCGCCGCAGCTAAACTTCGCTACGTAAAGTAGCTCGAAATAGTTTGTTCGGTTTCTCTAAATCTGATTCGACTTTTAACCGATAACCGAATGTAAAAGTCCACTTCATTAACAGATTGAGCGTGTTTTCCAGAAGGCTGATAATCGAACTTAAGTCTGCGAACCAGGCAGTGAAAGTGAAAGTCACCGCCGCCGCGCTTTAACGTGTTTGCTAGCAATCCCATGACGCCAAGAAACGTCCGCTGTCTTTCAGACTACGACAAGATGTTCAAGCTCAGCGAGAAGATCCTGCTGCTGTGTGTCGGAGAAGCGGGAGACACGGTGCAGTTTGCGGAGTACATCCAGAAGAACGTCCAGCTGTACAAAATGAGGAACGGTGGGTACCAAGCATGTTTATCCCTTCTTACCCGTAGGCTGCAGCTTTTCTCACATATTTCCATTCTCTGCCATGTCTTGATTGTTGTTTAAAATCTTGAAACCACTGTTGATATTGCACTTTAAGTTTGAGCGATGATATCCAAGAGATGCCAGCGACTGAATATGACCCCCGGCCACTTAAGTTTGATGAATTATATGAGTTTCAAGTGGGATTCTGTGTGCACCCTCAGTGTCAGACAGGCATTTCAGTTGTGTTTTTTTGGTGGAAAGTTAAACCGGCGCGATTGACGCTGCAATGCCTTTTTTTTCATCTTTCAGGCTATGAACTCAGTCCAACAGCAGCAGCAAACTTCACGCGGAAGAACCTCGCAGACTACCTTCGGAGCAGGGTAACTATCCCCGCGCAGGAAAAGATTAATCGGACGCCGCCAGGTTATGAGTGAATCGGCGATGCGGCTGCCCCGGCGACGGTGTGTGTGTGTGTCGCAGAGCGATCAGCCGCCCGCGATGCAGCGATAGTTATGTTTGTTTTTGAGAGGGTTTCCCTAATGCCACGAGAGGCCTTTGGTCTGCTTCAGAGACTGGTGCTGAGACAGTTATCCAAATAAAAGTAACTTGTAAAAATAGCAATTTTTTTTGGCACAAAATGCATGTGAATGTGGTAAATTGTTGAAGCAATGCAAAAAAGAGAGCGAAAATATCAAATCAGAAATATCCATTAGAATTAGAATAAAATTAGAATTCCTGCTCTTGTGTTTTTATGTAGCTGCGTACCAGTCAAATTTTAACTAACATCCATGTCTGTCCATGATTTAGTAATCAAGGCTTCGAATTATTACATGTATTTAGGGCAAAAAAGGCCACCTATCGGACACGTCTTAAAATGTCATGATCCTTGTTTGAATCGTGCCCAAATGCACGATTAGCGATGTCACAGTGACCTTTGACCAGCCTGAGTTGACACCTGCGCCAGTTAAAGAAGCGTCCACCAGGCGCTCCACAAATATTCGCAAGAAAGGTTGACCTGTGCAAGTTTGTCATCACCAAAAATGACAGAACTCTCTGCAAAAATGAGTTCACTCCAAAACATGTCAGATTCTCTCTGAGCTCACCGCCAACTAAACTTGTCGAGGAGCTTCACTTTTTGTTTTTATCACAGCTCCGTACAGTTTTTTTTTCTTTTTATTATTTGTTCACCAAAGTTAGTTATTAGAGGAGCAATTTTCAGTTGGTCATAATTTATGCGAATTACGTGCTTAACTTCATGTTTTATCAAATTCTACTCACCATTTTTAAATGGTTTACATGCCAGAAAGATTTTGTTCTTAGCCATGAAAATTAGTAGCGTTTTTGGTTTCTAAAGGCTTTTAAAGCAACGTCTTCTCTGCCGTGTATTGAGGACTTTTCCGTCCTGATGATTTGACACTTACGGGGGACCAGAAACTATTCTGAAGTCCAGGCGGGAATGAAGTCTCACCCGCGTTTACACCTGCGTCGGTGTTGTTATCAGCTCGAGACGTCTCGGCTGACGCCGCCGATGCGTTTTGACAGAGACAAGCACATTTGCCTGCCTGTTGTGATCGGTGACGGGGGTTTTCTCCCTGTGAGACTTCTTGACAACACCTGAGTCCCGCAGCAACCCCCCCCCCTGCCCCCCCACCACACACACACACACCCCACACCCTCTCCTCCGACTGCACAGTCTGTATTATTATCAAAGTGCCACGTTTTTGACCTCCTGCACTTCAAAACCAAAAACGCAGTATGAGCCGAGTATTGCACAACCGACGGGCCTTCCACGTGGATGTTGGCGAGGCGGCCCGCTTGTGCATGCTTGACACGTTTTCATGATGTGCGGTGCTTTTTTCAAATTATGACGCATGTCTTTGCAGAGGCTCGGGAGCCCTTTAGAGGCGAGACTCGCCGTTTAATTTGACTTTAAAGAGAAAGAAGAGCCGATTTGAGTTCCGGCGACTTTCTAGTCCAGGAATCAGAGAAATTCAAATTTTAATCTCGCAGAAGACAAAGGAAAGCAGCAAGTCTTCATATTTGGGAATATGGTAAAGATTTTTTTTTTTATTATTATTTTTTGCATGAAAATCAACTAAAACCTGCAAACCAGAATCGTCAGAACAGTGGCCGAGGTGCTCCTCTCATAACCCGGCGTCATATTTCTTGCACTAATTTGTTAAGAGCAGTGCAGCTGCTGCCTGTCACAATAGCAGGAGGGTGAAAATAATTACAAAAAACAATTAGTGTGGCAGAGAAGGGAATGTGGGACACATCGAACCGGGGATATGGATAGAGCAGCAGCAGCAGGAGGAGGAGGAGGAACGGCGGGGGGATTTGGGGGGTGGGGGCCCCGTGGGACATCCAGACCCAGTAGACTAGACAACACAACACAGACTGGAGTGTGAGAACCAGCATTAGTCAACGTGCACTCAAGCTGAAGCCACCCGGCATCTTCAGCCGTTTGCAAAGATTTTACAGGATTGGTTTTGGCTAAAAGTTACGCTAAATCATAAATGAGAAATTTTTCAAGCAAATTAAATCCATTAAATGAAATAAGTTGCAGTGACCCGCTTTATCTTATGTTTTTTTTTTGTTTTTTTTTTAACTTTCCTCATAGGTGATAAACGTTGAAGAGATGAATGTAAAAGCACATAAAATGTCACTTGTACACCTTCATAATGTGGCACATTATAAGGCACCTCGAAATAAAAATAACCCTTTTTTTTAATAGTGCACCAGAATACCAGAAAAACTGAGAAGTCTTGACCTCCATGGTTGTGTTTGTAGCAGAGGCGGCTAATGCGCAGCTAACCGATTTTGAGCGTCTTTGCTGTTCCATGCGTCCTGTGATCCGATTCAGTTCAAGAAAAAAAAACTTTATTTATCTCAGGGGGCAAATCAGTGGCTTGTTCTGTCTTTGCGCGCGACAAAGGACCTCCGGGCAGGTGACGGCTTGTGTGGTTTTATATGTGTGTTTTTAAGTGAAGTGTGTGTACATATTATCAGCAGCAACCCACTTACTCACTGATCAGCCATAACATTACGACCCCTGCATGTTTGCCATAGAATATGATGCAACAGCGCCGCTATAAATCTTCCCATCAGGAGGAGTTTTATATTGAGAGCTGTCCCTAAACTTTTGGCACCCCATAATGCATACGAGTTGACCAAAATATTAGGGACCCCTCCCAGTGTAACCCAGTACAGTCCAACAGCGTCACAAACTACAGTCCCAATAACAGTCATTCAAACATGTCAACACCTCTCTCACACACATTCAATCGCAATTCAGCATAAAACTCCTCCTGAAGGGAGAACTGATTGCAGGGCTGTTGTATTGTACTCTGTGGTGAACATGCAGCGGGCTTAATGTTAATGCTGATCAGCTGGTTACCGGCCGTGGCGGTCAAGCACAACCCGACCAAATTTCTGGGCGTCCGCGGATCGATCCAGGCCCCCGAAGCCTCGCTATTCAGTTTCGTTCGCGTCCCACTCAGCTCCAGTTACGAAGCGCAACAAAGGAGTGGCAACAACATATCTGCCATTCTTTCTATTATCAAAATAACCCCCATCCCTGTTTTTTTGAGGTAAAAAAAAAAGTTCCATGTTGCCGCTTTTTAAAGGGTTCCGTTCCGGTCCAGTGGCCCCACAAAATACGTTTAACAGGAACAGTCAACAGCATGCCCTCGCAGAGAGACGGACCTATAGGATCATTCCGCTCAGTCAAGGTTGCACATGCTGCGGAGGATAACATTTATATTCATGTCTCGCCATAAACTGCGAGCGCATCTTTATTTTCGTGCCTCACGGTGATGACTTTGGCTTCGCGAGCGCAGGATTTACCGGCGCCGCGCTCTCAGGAGTGCTCGGAAACCGAAGCAGTAGCAGTTTTTTTTTTTCCTCCCCTCTGCATCCCACACCTTCCTCCGGCTATGCCGCTCTCACATACATCAGCCTCCAGAGTACACGGACATTTGCAAATTATGTTGTATAAACAGTTTTTTTCGGTTTTGTTTTTTTTTTTCCTTACCCCCACCAACGTCTTGAGCATGTAGAATATGTAACGTCTCACATTTGACTGTCAAACCAGTGGAAGATCTTGTTGAATTCTGAAAGTTAGATGGCATAAGATGATCGTTTTGAGTCTGACTCGCCGCCGCGTCGTAATTGCGTTCGCAGGTGTTGGCCTCCGAGAACGGCGGCGAGTATAAACCAATCAGTGCGGTTTCTCAGTGAAAGGCTGCAGCCGGTTGGTCAATTTATTTTCTCCTTATCGAGGAATCGTTTGGTTCGTGAGATTTGAACAATAACCGCAAAATCCCCATCAGAAGCTGGACGTTACACACGCGACACCCTCCAGTTAACGAGTTTTATTTCATTATTTAAATTGCTTTGTGAATCTCAGTTGTTGTTTTTTTGTTGTTGTTTTTTGCATTTTGCTCAGTTGACTCGGATTAATTGGATTATAATTATTTCACAAAACATTGATGAGGAAAATATATATATATATATTTTATTTAAAAATAGTTTCTGCATCTTCTGACAACTTTTTGACCATTGAAATTTTATCATCCATTGCCAGGAAATGTGATTTTTTTTTCCCATGCTCACATGATTTATTGTAGATTATTGTTGATTTGAAAAAAAACAAAAAAAACAACAACGACAGCTTGCTACTTGCACAGCATTAATAAACTCATTTGACCCATTTTCAGAATTAAAAAAAAAAAAGAAAGATTGAATTTAAAATGCCGGTACTTCAGGACAATGTTAAGTTGTTATCCGGGGCAATTGGCTGCTTATGTTAGAATTTACTGTAATTAATTTGATTAAATCATCAGAGATTTAAGTTTTGGATCAGACAGAAAGGCAGGATTTATCAAGATAATGATGTGTTTTGTATCTCAGATCTTTTTTTCTTTTTTTCCCTGTTACCACCCTTAAATCATCCTCTGAATGTTCCCCTCCCAAAAAAAAAAAAAAATCATCATCACGCGATGCTTGCAGCATGTCCAGACCGCTCTAGGATAAATTAATCCGCCGTTTATTGTTAATTCCGACGGCCGCAGTCCAGCAGCATAAAACCGCAGACGAGCCCTTCAGCCTCTCCGGGAAGGTGTAGCCGGCTCCAGCCTGAGCAGAGCCCACGAGACGCCGTTCACGTATGACCGCGCACTTTAGGAACCCCGCCTCCCAGGAAAAACAAACCCGGGCCCAGCGGGAACCTCCGGAGGACTGCAACCGCTCCAGCTTTAGCGAGACAAAGAAGAAGAAGGGGTGGAGGAGCGGTGGGTGGGGGGGGACTAGCGGCGAGCATCATCACCTGAGGCCTGCATGCATGTCGGTAATGATGGAACCTACTCGGAACAAAAGCTTCGAAGTTGTGGAGGCACAGAAGCCGATCATCTGCTGCGCTCGTATTTTGCTCCGGCCTGCCGCCCGATGCGCGGGAACATGCGCGCGGATTAAATCGAGACGCTTTTTGATTTGACAGGCGCAGACGTGTAGAACGCCGGTTTAGCTGGAGACTTCGAACGCAGCCGATGGCGGAACGCCAGAGAGACGTGGAGGTCATGAACTTCAGTGCGTTGCACATTAGAACGGTACGCCCCGGATCTAGCTTGCGTTTCCCCCGCAGACGGTGCCGTACGTGGTAGCGTGTGTAGCTCCACCCTTTAAGTACGGGATCAGCGTGCCAGGTACCCCAATGGAGGGGTTACCAAAATCAGGGTGGTAACGGTTTCTTTGGTACATCCACATTTTTTGTTAGTGGAAACGGCAAAAACTGTGTATGGAACCACTTGGTGGAAACGGGGCTTAATGCAACAGCCGTGCAATAGATTTTGCCACCAGGAGGACTTTTATGTTTGAGAGAGGTGTTGACATATCTGAATGACCACTAATGTTTTAACAGTACTGGGTTATACTAAACTTTTGGCACCCTAATGCACAGTTCAGTGGAAAGACCAAAATATTAGGGACACCTCTCGGTATCACCCGACACCTTTCAGTCGTTAACAATCATTCAGATATGTCAACAACTCTCTCGCAAAGATTCAATTGAAAGAAAAAAAAATCAACGAAATACTCCTCCGTGATGCAGTTTTTCATAAGGCGCTTCATAATCGATACACGCACCGACGCGGGCGTCCGTGCCGCAGGACGCCGCTGTCGTGGTCCGCCGCTCCGGCAGTCGGCGGCGTCTGAGCTGTGTGTGGTTCCCCCATCAGGGCCCCAGCAACAGTTAGCCTCCGCGCTACAGCTGGGCCCCCGCGCGGGCTGGTGAAATATTTTTTAACACGGGCACACAATGGGCACAAATAATTACTGGCGCCATATTGCACGCGAGCTCCCCGGCTCCTGCACAGATGAACAATTAATACAGCAGATTGAGGAGAAATGCCAATAAAGGGAACATGCCCCGGGGTGGGGGGGTGGCAAAAAAAAAATGGGGGGAGGGAGAGGAAGGAGAAAAGAAGGGAGTGAGCGGGGGAGTGCTGGAACGTGGCAGAGCGAAGAGGGTTTTTTTTTTTTTTTTTAAAGCAGCGTGACCTTCATTTTTGTGAAAACTGAAGCTGTTTATGCTAGCGAATAGCCAGTAGTAACTTTGTTGGCCGCCTTTGTGTGCAAACAAGATCCTCTTGATAGCGCGGATGTGAAAGGTTATATTATTCATGAATCAGTGAAGAGTGCTCATTCAAAGGCAGTGTAATTTAGGGCTTAAAGAGTTTAACTAGGTTCAGTCACTTGGGTTTATTTTTAATGAAGATTTATTTTTCCCTGGTTCAAAAGTGGAATAAATAACAAAAACCGGATGAACAAGCGAGACTTCTTTGGCAATGCTATAAGCTAAATGCTGATTTTGATTATTAGCATTGGCCTGCTATCTGAAAGGAGCTGTTGTTCATTCTAGGTGGCAGATGACACGCGCGTGATAAAACGTTTGCGTATGCATTTAGACATCGGGACGTCTTCACGCGTAGAAGCTGCAGCCAGGAGACGGTTAGCTTAGCACAGTCCACCAAACGGCAGCCTCGCCGCTCGCGCCGTGTGTCGTCCGCGCAAACTGAGCAGGTTGGTGAAGGCCGCGGCGCCGTACGTCGCCGTGATGTTTGCTGTGATGGTTATTTTAACGGTTATTCCTTCCACTTATTCTCTTTTTTTTAAACGTTTTTGAATTTGTTTTTGAATTCTACCAGTTAACTGAAACCAAACGTTGAAATCAGCCATCGGTGGCTTTCCCTCGCAGGTCAGCTGCCGGTTGCTCGATGAGCACGGCGTACGAGTTGGAGCGACCGAACCACGTGCGCAAGACGCCGTTTTAACGCGCCGCCGCTGGCCAATCAGAAACGAGCATCCACCTCAGGCCGCGGCGTCGAGGTAGATGTCTGCCTGTTCCCTCGAAAGCCAAGCCTGCCAAGCTTTCTGCGTCGGTGATACGACAGAGTGCCCGTGTTTTGCTGGGGAGTCGCGGCGTGGGGGTGGCGGGGAGGTTTGGGGGGGTCGAAGCTGCGATGTGCGCTGTTTGCATTTGAGGGTGGGTGTGAGTTCAGGTGGCTGGTTAACAAGGTGCCGGCTCCCTCCGAGGCGCCGCGGCGAAGGGAAGGTTATTTTGATGCCAAGTCCGTATTATTGTTACATTGTAACCAGCGAGACAGGTGTCTGGTGGGTGGGGGTGACGCCACTGGGGCGTTTGCAGGCTCGCAGGAGTTAAAGCGCATAAACACACACACACACGCGCGCAGATTTGCATCCTGAGATTCACGCCTGTTATGCGTTCTCACAAACACAGGTTTTAGCGCGCGCGCGTGTGCGCTCGTACGCGCGCGCGCGCATGCTAAAGCCGTCTCCGCGGGGAGTGCAGCGAATCGTCAATCCCCTCGTGGCGAACATAACGCGAACACAAGTGGCAGAAATAATCAGGTCGGCTGAGAGATGAGCTGAAAGGAGAGGGCAGGTGTGCGGCTCACGACCCACCCGGGTTCATGAATCATATTTTGCGAATGCCACATTAAATACAACAACGCCCCAACCCCCACCACCCTCTGCCCCCCACACACACACACACACACAGTCGTGTGTGGAAGAAGAAAAAAAAAACAACAACACTGTAGCACTTGTAACGTATGCGAAGAATTCAGGCCATAAAGTTGTTTTTGAAATCCTGAAAAATCATCTGGCTTTAAAGGGATTTTTTTCTCCCCCCCTCCTTTTTAATGCAGAGGACAAGGAAGAGAGAAAATTAGTGTTTTGGAGGAAGAGAAGGGAGACGAGGCTGCGAGCGTAAAAGATGTAATTTCAAAAGATGGGGAGTTGTGGTGGTGGGTGGGTGGGTGGGAGGGGAGGGGGTGGGGGGGAGAAAGGGGAGGAAGGGGCAAGAGAAATGACTTTAAAAGTTTTTAATGAGCCCTGGCGCTACTCCAGGGCACGGGTTGAAGGCGGCGGCGAGGGGAGGAGGGAGGGAGCGAAAGAGGGAATGAAGAGAGAGGGGAGGGCGCGATGAAGGGAGCAACAGGGGTGCTGACTTCCAGCAGATGTCACACTGCCTGTGACACCCGACTCACCCCCCCACACACACACACGCACACACACCCACCCATCCTCTGTCCTGTGACGCCCTTTCACCTTTCCTCACCCCCTCCAGACTCCTCCACTCGCATTCAAGTGAGCGCCTCTCCCCCCCCCCCCCCCCCCCCCCCCCCCCCCCCCCCCCCCCCCCCCCCCCCCCCCCCC
>CAAKHG010043456.1:0-11322 GCA_901007715.1 Dactylopterus volitans
ACACACACACACACGCAATCCTGCATTGTCTCTCAGTCCAAATGGCGCTATCAGTCTCAGTGGGAAAACTGGCTCCGGAGCAGCTGCGACTTTAAAGAATCACAATACGGATGTTTAACACCTCCAGGTCTCGGAGCATAAACACAGACTCAATTATCAGCCGCTGGACAGTAAATACGGGAAAATGCGGAGGTATATTCCCCTGTGCGGGGGAAAAAGTAATAACTCCATCCTGGTAATCATGACACACTCGGTGTTAGAAATGAATCGATTGCTTCTCTCATGAAAGCGGGACGCTATTAAAGGGTTGCTACCGATTCGACGACACGCGGCAGCGGCGGCGGCGGCGACTTTCCGTTTTTCAAATTGTTTGATTGCTTTCAAAATGGTGCGGAGATGAGGTTGGCGGGAAATCCGAACCCCGTGCGCCGGGACCGCCGGCGAGGTCGAGCAACGCGGCCAGTTCCATTAGAGCTGCAGCAAACGCGGGCGCCACTGGAGAAGGTAACGAGCTCCAGTGAACTGAAACAATATCTGCGATCTGACTTGACGCGGTTTAATAATCGCCGAGATTGAGACGAAAGAGATGCCATCGTAGTCGGGCAATCATGGGCTTGTTTGACCCTGAAGCACTTTGCTGAGGAGAAGCTCTCTCGTGAAGAAGAAGAAGAAGAAGAAGAAGAAGAAGAAGAAGTAGAAGAAGACCCCTTTACAGACATGAAAGCGCTGAACGTCTCTGGACTGCCCGACTCAATTATGAGCGTTTTTTTTTTCTTTTTTTCCCCCGTCATCACTGAGTTAACAGCGCAGGCGGCCTCCTGCTGTGGCCATTGACTGCCATTCATGCTTTGGGCCTCTGCGTGCATGCAGGACTCATTGTGATGCAAATGTCATGTTTTAATGGCGCTTTTCTCCGCTCGGCTCTGATTTACTCGACTCCACTCGCCCTTTTCCGGTTTTCCGTACCTGGTGCCGCTTCTTCTGGTGGCTGCTCTCCTCGGGTTTCGAGAAAGGCCAACCAGGTACTCTGAGTTACTAAAACGTGGTCGTGGAAACACCGCAGACCACTGACTGGCCAGAGAGAATCATCACAGCGTCGTCAACGTGCTGATCGCGCGGGATACCCCCGAACAGCATGACCCCGAGCCCGCCATTTTTAAACAACCAAACCATTATAGCAGCTGCAGGTGACATTTTCTACTTCCGACTGCTGTTTCTTTCGTCCTCTTCTTCCTAGTTGTTTCTCTCTGTGCATCTCCAAACCGCAATTTCCGCGTGGCATCGCGATGACGTTGCGCTGAGGCGGTGCTAGCTTCTAACGGAAAATGGCCGCCAGAAAAGTACCTGATGCCGAAGGCAGGTAGAGCAGAGTAGAGCCGGTACAATGTGGTGGAAAAGCGCCATTCGTGCAGGTTGGACCACCCGTTTGGTGGCCCGTACACACCGAGCATGCTCAGATCCACCACCCTTTCCAGTGGGTGACGTTTAATGCCCCATAAAAGTCATTTCCTACTTCGATGGACTCAAAGAGGAGCTCTGTTCATGACGCGCATCCTGCCTTCAAAACAAAAGCTTCGCACTCATCAATGAGGGTCGTATTTTGGACTCAGCTGGAGGTTCGGTGCGTCGCCTGCCGTTGGAAGGTCGAGTTTCCAAAGTTATTTGCAAACACTGATGGTGTGACAGGGATCCACATGGTTCTCGCAAGAAAGCTTTCTCAAAACCTGCTTGAACTTGCTTCCGCGGACGTATACGAAGCCGGGAAAACGGGCGCATCTGCAAACCCCGGCCGATGCCCGCGGGAAAACCTGAAGGGACCTGGAGAAGGTCAAAGCTGCCAGCAGCCCGGAGTCAGCTCGGGCTCCGTGCTCTCGTTCTTCGGGAGGGAAGCGCTGCGAGATCGCAGTGCTGCGGCGGATTGCGTCTCGCCAGGACACAACCCGACCAATCAGCAGCTGCGTGGGTGTGGCTTATTCGCCGACAGCGATAAGTAACATGAGTAAACATGGAACCTGCTGTGGTCTCGCTCATATCCTACTACTAATTGTTTTCTTCTTCTCTCGACTGTTTTTTTTTTTCTTGTTTAAAGTTAGCGTGTAAGCGGCATGTATATCCTAATCTTTTTTTCTTTTTTTTTTTGGTCTTTTTTCTGAACGTTTACGCCGCTTTCCAGTTTCCAGCGGTCGACTTCCCAGATGGCTCCGCGCAGCAAACCATCTGTCAGGAAGCTGGAGCACCTGGAGGAAACCAACACAGGCATGTGATCTCCACGCAGAGGGGCCCAAGATGGCTGCAGGTTCAAATCCCGCAAACCCCGGTTGCCGTGAGATGATGAAACGCGCACCGAAACAAAGCAACGGACCAACGGATGATGTCACCACCCCTGGAGAAATAGCCAATAAGCGCCGGTGAATGAAATAGGAACCAGCAGTCTGAATTCACGCCCCGAGCAAGATCAAATCGCCACACTGAGAGAATTAGAACGAACAATCGTGTTCTCATGCCGTTAGGAATGAGTCTTTTTTTTTTTTTCTTTTCTTCTTTTTATTTTAGGAGAATCACGTAGAAGCGGGGAAAAAAATGACCATGAAAAAAAAAAAAAACCTTCAACGGACAAACTTCCACTTCCATCCCCGGTAATAAAATAAGCATCGCGGTTGTGCAACAGTCCGGTAAACGACGATCTTGAGATCCACGGTAACATAAACACACCAGAGAGGATCGTTTTCATTTGTTTAGAGGCTCCGGCTCCAGAGTTCCTACATCGCCGCCGTGTCCTCTGTTAGGAGTCCGCGATGGATTCAAAGCTAATAAACCCCCAGCTCGTTTATTGACGCCGTCTAGTGAAAGAGGAAACTCTCACAATCCCACAGCTGCTAACAACGCGCCCTTCCTGTCGGGCTTCAGCCTGACTCACAGCTGCCGCGGCGGGATCGCGGGTCTTCGCAGGGGTCCGTCGGGTCCCCGCCTGTCGCCTGGCCGCGCGGCAAATTCCATTTCCTCCTCCCCCCCACCGCAGTTGGCCCCGCGCGCTCGTCTGCCATCATCCCGCCGCGTCGCGCCACGTCGCTCATCGGCGAACTCGGCGTGATCGCGCCTCTGCTCTCGCCGCAAAGAACGCGCGTTAATGGCCGCGTTGGCGCGACTTCGTAGTTCATTAGCCTCCCAAGTTGTCCGTGCTCCAAGGCGGTCGGTCATTCTATCCATATCTGCAAGCATCGAAATGGAATTGTGCCCCGCACACACACACACACACACACACACACACACACACTGAGCGCTGCATATGCAACGCATTAGCGCCAGTTTTCAAGGCGCAGCTCCGCGTGGCTTAAACCTTATTCCGCCAGCGGCACAAGTTCAGGATGGCAAATTGCACTTCATCCCACTCGTGCATGTGCGTCCACGGGAAGGGTCAGAGGGGAAACAATGGGAGAAGTATTCCCAGCTACAGTTTTGCCTCCTTGCACCATTTCAGAATCACTTTTTTTTTTTTGCCTTTTTTTTTGCTCTCTATACATGCACACATACATATGCAGATGGTATTGTATTTCTATTGCTCCATCTAGTTACATATTTCGCTTATATTTATTGTATAGCTGTTGAGTCGTGTGTGTGTGTGTGTGTGTGTGTGTGTGTGTGTGTGTGTGTGTGTGTGTGTGTGTGTGTGTGTGTATACGGGCAGTTGGTGTTCCTGTCTGAGGACATTATCTCTTTAGGTAACATCCCTGTGTGCTCACGATCTTCAAGAATCCTCTTCCTCACCAACCTGTCCCACACAGAGACTGTCCTCTATTCATGGGACCTGCAGAGCAGCCATCAGGTACAGCAAGGGGCACCTCTATGTTTCTTTGTGTGCATATCCCCATTTCGATGTTGATGTGTCGCTGGCTCCGCTGCTCTCACGCTGCTCTCATGCCACTGCTCTCACACTGCTCTCACACTGCTCTCATGCTGAAAGAGCGAGTGCCACATCTATTCCAAGGGTTCCTTTGTGTTGCTACAGTTGGTGCAGATCCAGCCAGAGCAGGGCAGTGTGCGTCCAGGGGAGAGCGTCCTCTGTGTTATCACCTTTACCTCCACTGACTACCCCACCATCTATCAGCTAGACATCATCTGTCAGGTACCAACAGCGGCCCTGAAGCTGCAACATCTTTGTGCAAATATGCCAGTTTTCAGAATTTGACACAGGCTATGTTAACATCATATTCCATTCGGATAATTCCTAATCATTCTGAATTTAGACACGTTGAAATGCTGGTATTATTCTTGTTTCAGGGACATTGCATGCACAGCACTTTGACTACACCTCTAGTGGTGTTTTTTTAAGGCAGTTAGCAGAGGTGAGGCAGATGTGCATGTACAACAGAAACGCCCGCTTTCAAACACCATCAGAGACTATGAAACACGGAGGCTGCATTCACACCAGTGGAAAACTTTCACATAAAGTAGTGAAACGCTACATTTGGCTGGTTAAACTCAGAGAAGGCGTGGATGCATGTAAAAAGGAATATTGCGAAATATTTGTTTCCATGTGCCATGTGAACAGTTTAGACAGAATATTGTACTTTGGGGAATGAGGGCAAGAAGCAGAATATCGTGTGCATGTGAACGTTGCTGCTGTTCTCGATCTGCTTCGGGTGACCGGCGTTCTCCTCTCCTCCTCCTCTCCAGCTCACAGAGGCAGCAGCGCTGGCACAGTACCATGATGCTTTGCAGCGCTGGGAACGAGAGAAAGTGCGCCAGCAAGATGAGTTCACCATCACAGACCGCGGCCTCACACCAAGTCAGATTGTTCTGACAGACAAGGTGCCGCTTCCAAACGCACGCCGTCACACGTTCGACGATGATGACGCGACAGCGTCTTCACAGCTTTTGTGGTGTCTGTTGTTCACAGGCGTCTATAGCAGCTCCCATACGGAGGGGACCTCCAATCAGGCAATACAAGGTGATGCTGCGTTGTTTGCCCACATGGAATTCGGTGACAAATTAAAAAGCGACCATAAGCAGGTCACCAGTTAGGTGTTTTTAATGACTGCGCACAAAACGCATAATCATTAGAAGTGCTGTTTAATGCCAAAAAAAATGACACTAAAACCGTTTTATAGATTTTTAACAGGTTGCTTTCATTTGCTATGAATAAAGTACATTTGCATAATGGCGTAGTATTTACATACATTAATAATGATGCAGGAAATATATGAACCTTTGAGAGTTTATACTTTGTTTTGACAGATTTTGTGTTGACGCCCCACATTTTCTCCCAACCAGACTCTTCCTCCTATTTGTGCAAGTAGTCGGGGTGGAACGCTTGGTGCCATATGCACCTCTTGGAAGAGGGCCGAGCGGCAAGCGCAGCGTGAGACGACTAAAGTGTGGAATCTCCCTGAGCCGCCTCAGCCGGCCCTGGTGCACGTGGAGGTCACGGCGCGCTCCCATGGGCCTCTGGAGTACCTCACACACTTCCTGGACCTCTTCAACCGGCACCAAAAGTAATGTATCATTCGCCAGTGCACATTTAATAGTACCAGAAGTAATAGTAAAGCAATAGTATCTTCATCCGAGCTGCTTCTCTCAGATGCCTCCAGTCCATCAAGCCCCAGAGGCCTGAGAGCACATCCTTCAGCCCCGCTGTCCCTGCCGGCCGGACCCCCTCAGCACAGGGCCCGGCCAGAGATGTCCAAGTACACGTACTCTCCTCTCTGATCAGGTGACACTGAGGAACGTGTTGCGCTTTTCCACTACATGGTACCCACTCTACTCTATTCAATAAGGTATTGAGTACTTCTGAGGGTCGTTTTCCTTTAGAGGATAGTATCACCTCGGTGTAACTGGTCATAAGAGTGGCACCGTGAACAACTGCTTACATCATCTTCAGCGAAACTCAGACATCCACAGAGAGAAGAGAGAAACAATGGATGATATCGATAGAACAGTGTTCTTGATTCTCGGTTTGTTTCTTAAATGGCAGGCACGAGTACACACTGTTCACGGTGTTCTGTGTGTGCCATGCATTGATGACACTGTGGCAATTGACCAATCAGTGGTCTGCAGTGAGTTCACATCACTTTTTAGTACCTCATAGTACCCAATAAGCCTATTTTTGGAACCCCAGGAGAGCAGGTACTAGCAAAGTGGTACCTGGTACTTTTTTCATGATGGATAAACAAAAACGGCGAGTACAGTATAGCCAGCACCATGTGATGGAAAAGCACCACCAGATTCAGCCACAGCCGGCATTCACACATCCGTCATTATCTGCTCCTTTGATTTTATGTATCATTTCAAGACTTTAAAGGTGATGAATGTTTGGATTTATAGTTTAAAAATAATTGATTAATGAATGTAGTTAATTGAAACTTAAGAGGAAATCTTAAGTTTCAGATCTTAAGTGTTAAGAGTTGGACAGTCAGGTTAAGTCTCCAGGAGATTAGTTTGAGTCATGAAATATTTTCTGAAGTGGTTCCTCTCACGTTCCTCAGGGGCATTTTGGCCGACGAAGACTTTGCCCAGTCTCTCAGATATATTGCCACAAGGCCCATTACCTACTTGCCTCAGGGAGCTGCTGCCTCTCCGCCACGTCCCCAATCCTCCCCTCCACCTTCACCCCAGCCTCAGGCTTTGACCACCGAGGCAAACCCCGAAGTGGAAAAACAGCACAGCTCAGTGGACAGCATAGGTATCGCAGGATGTCCGGAGAACAGGCCCCGGACGCAGGCGTTGCAGCGCACCATACACATGCCTGCTGACATGTGTGAGGACATTTTGCTGAACACCCTCCAGAATCTGATGATGGAAGCCATCAGAGGAGAACTCATCCTCACGGCGCACCCCCGCTCTGTTACTTTGCCACCCATTTCAAACAGGTAAAGACAAACGGCACATGCTGTCACTCGTAGTTACCTCGATGGTGTGTTTGTTGCATAAGAATCTGTATTGTAACAAAAATGACTATGATTTTTCGTGTTTCATTAGAAGCAGGAGGGTGAACCAGGACAGAAAATGACAAACGCTCGACCCGGAGCCGCCACATTGACCCAGCAACTTGGATCCATCTACCTCCTCTGTGTGCCATCTCAAGTTTGTCTTCCCCCATCCAATCAGATTCACCGGTCATCTGCAGTTGTCGTGTACTTGATGTTTTCACAAATCAACATGAAATTCATTTAGTCTGCACCGACTCATTTGCGCATTTTCTATCAGCAGTGTTTCCTATAAAAAAAAAATCAAACAGATAACTTAAGGCAATTTATGGCATGTTTTTCATACATGGAATAAACGCACAGCACAAATCACTCATTGTACATCACATGTATGTCTCATTTAAAATTTTTGCACTGTAACTTTGACATTTGCAGACCAGATAAAAGGTCTCATCGTTTGTCCAACTTCAGGTCATTTAAATATCACTACAAGGCAAATGGCAAATGATGAAGACACATCTTGCTGCTTCATATTTACATTTTAAGATTTAAATAATTTTGTGTTCACGATTCCATTTTACCCTTGGAAGAAATTAACACACCCCATGTCTGTTCCCTTAACAGGCAGCTTTGGTATCAGAACACACTCTCGAAAGATCATATGTTGGTTATTTAGTAACTTATATCATGATCGTTTGATGCTTATCGTAGATCCGTCATAGCAGTGTCCTCCCAGTTTATACACATATAGTGTACCTTGGCGCTTCAGTCTACCATTCATTACATCTTCATATTGCACTGTGAAGACCAAGTGTGCAAAACTCTGCTAAATGTTCGTTCAGTTCACTGGTTCATTTACACAACAGTGCAGGAAATGACCATCAAACTCTCTGGAGAATCCTTAGCGGATGTCCTGCTCCTCTGGCGAGGCGGCGGAGATCAGTGACGGAACTTGAAGATAGTGGGGAAGATTTTGTTGTAGAGATACTGGACCTGCTCCTGCTGCGTTCTCAGCCGCTCAAATTCAAAGTACGGGATCTGCAAGAGGAGAGCAGCGGAGAAAAAGTGATGTTTGGCTGAGAGTGCAAGACAAATATTGATTGGTGATAAAATGCTTCTTCAGGAGTCATTAAAAGACAAGAAGGCCAAGTATAGACAGTGCAACATAGCGGTAAAAATCTAAAATTTAACGTAACCCCATCTGGCTGTAACTACATTGGGGCTCTTTCTCAAAATTGATGGTACAGGTCAGCCATCAAAGCTTTGAGCCACCCACTGTGAAGCCTGCGTACCTGCACCACTTCATAGCCCATCCTGCGCAGGTGCCTCCTCTTCGTGGCCTCCTTCCCCAGCAGGTGGTGTGTGTTGCTGCAGAACCGGCCCTGACCGTCCAGACACAGCGCCATCCTACGCCGCGCACAAGGCAGGAGATCGTTTTAGTTGGTCTGACGCGTTGGGCAAGACGACATCCAGCTGTTTCAAAATGTATTTTCTTTTACGCACTTAAGACGGAGTCTAGCGCTGCTCTGACTACATCCTCACAGATTTACAAACACATCTCAATTTAGAATGGAAACGACGCTCACCGTCCACATGAGAGTTGGTTGCTAATTTGCAGAAAATGCGAGCGAATCACGGCGAAGCGCCTTTTCCACGTCAGCCATGAAGGGAAACAGTTACTATTAACATTTATTACATCTCTGTACCTGAATGGAGAACCTTCATTAATCTTATTAGAGACACCTGTGTTCCCGATTGTAGGATTTCAAAATGGCCGCTAGACTAGACGTGTTGTGACCAACAACAAAACATCTGATAACAGCCAATCAGAAAGCTGAAATGGGTGTCTGCATCATCGTCATCATCATCATTCTCTTCATCCTTACCAACAATCTCAGTCATCACACTTAAGAAAAGGTTGGTGAGACATCCCAATTTTCGGTTTTCTAAAACACTTTGAGGCTGTTGAGTCTTCATTTGGGTTTAAATCACGTCATTTAAAAACAGCAGTCTTACCGCCTGTGCGTTTGCTCCCACTGAGACAAAGGCAGAACAAATCCTTTCTCATCCAGGCAGATCTCCACATCTGTACAGAGAGGAGAAGGCAGCCAGCCCATGAGCACAGCAGCAGCCACCAAACAGAATTACTGCCAAGTTTACGCCCTTTTCTCCCCTTAACCTCTGAAGACTTTGAAGGAATTGAACGTAAAGGATCTTCATTATTTCACCAGATTATACATTTATCTAAACTTGTCATGATCAGCACATAACCTTTGCCCGAAAGTATGCTTTTTAATATCTGAATGACCGCGGCCTTTGACGTCTGACCACCAAAACCTAATCAGTTCATCCTTGCGTTGACATTTGTGCCACATTGTAATAAAATCCGTCCAAATATTCTTGAAATATTGCATCTAGGAGAATGATAATCACAAAGTTGACCTTTTACCAATGTCATTTTAGACATTATTTTAAAAAAAATTTTGTAAGCAGTTGATGATACAGACTTTGACCACCAAAACCTAAACAGCTCATCCATGAACCTGAATTGACAACTGTGCATTCCTAAAATGTTCACAAGGATGGGATAAATCTCAGACATCTTGACCCTTGACCTTTAATTATATATAAAATGCCAATATATCGTGTCATCTCATTGTATTCTTTATTATTGTCATAATCTGTGCAGAACATTGAGAGCTATGGCCAAAAACATTTGTTTTTGTTTTTTTTTGGTGAGGCCATAGTGACCTTTGACCGCACAGGCAGAACTGAGCCATTTTATCTGTATGGGTCGTGCTATCATATATCATATTGCTCGTGTGTGCGGTTGTAGCTTACCTATGGCATATCCGCAGGAGGCGAATATCCTGGTGGAGTAATAATTTCCTCCCAGCAGCTCTGTAAGTGGCCTTCTGACCAGTTTGTACAGGAGGCCGTCCATGGGCGTCTCAAAGGCGTGGTCCATGGAGGAAAACTTCTTCATATGGAAGAAGTGGGGTAGTGTAGGACCCTGATGGGGAAGAAATGAAACACAGTTCGCGACTGCTGTCGACAATCGGATACAATCGTTTTTTTTTTCACGTGAGAGGAGAAGTGTGGCGGAAAGCGAGACATCGAGAAGAACCAACAGAGCCGAAGTTGCGATTTGCTCACCCTGTAGTAGGCGCACTCCAATGAGGTGGAGAGGTGCAGCTGCGTCAGCTGCCCCAACGCGTTCTTATCCAAAGGCCCGGCTTGTGCTGCAGGCACACAAGGACACTCTACATCACACACAGAATCCACATGCTGCACATTCATGTGCTGTGAGGGGCCTCAGTATGACAGCAAACTACTACTGACTCAACAAAATAACCATGTAGTGGTTGCAAACTACACTGAACAGCCATAATATTATGACCACCTGCCTAATATTGTTGAGTAGGTCCCTCTTTTGCCCCCAAAAACTCACCAACCCACCAAAGCACGGACTCCACCCATGAAGGTCTGCTACAGTACCTGGCACCAAAATGTTAGCAGTAGATGCTTTGAGTCCTGCAGTTGTGAGGTGGGGCCTCCATGGATCAGACTTGTTTTACCAGCACATCCCACGGACGCTGGATTGGATTGAGATCTTGAGACTTTTGAGGCCAAGTCAACACCTTAATCTGGCTTTTGCATTCCTCAAACCATTCCCGAACCATTGTTGCTTTGTGGCAGGGAGCATCATCCTGCTGAAAGAGGCCACTGCCATCAGGGAATACCGTTACCGTGAAAGGGGGGACATGGTCTGCAACCATGCTAAGGTAGCGGCTACGTCAACATGGATGGCCGGACCCAAGGTTCCCCAGCAGAACATTGCCCAAAGCATCACACTGCCTCCGCCGGCTCGCCTTCATCCCACAGTGCATCCTGGTGCCTGGTGCCACTTTCCTCCATTGCTCCGTGGTCCAGTTCTGAAGTTCATGTGTCCACTGTTGGTGCTTCCAGCAGTGGGCAGGGGTCAGCATGGCCACCCTGACTGGTCTGCAGCTACGCAGCCTCGCACACAGCAAACTGCCATGGCTGTGTGTTCTCACGCCTTTCCATCAGCACCAGCATGAACTTCTTCAGCAATTTGAGCTCCAGTAGCTGGTCTGTTGGATCGGAACACACGGGTCAGCCCTCACTCCCATGTGCCTCAGTGATCCTTGGTCACCCATGAACCACTAACTGCTTTTCCTGCCTTGGACCACTTTTGACAGGTACACCCCACAAGAGCTTCAATTCCGGAGATGTTCTGACCCAGTTGTCAAGTCATCACAATTTGGTCCTTGTCAAAGTTATTCAAGGTGCCATGGTAACCGGATAATCAGTATTATTCACTTCATCAGTCAGTGGTCACAATGTTATGGCTGATCAGTTTACCTCTGGCTGCTCC
>CAAKHG010043457.1:0-18224 GCA_901007715.1 Dactylopterus volitans
GGCTGGCAGCCCGGGGGCTCCGCTGAGTACATCTGCCACAGAAACGCACAGAGCCAGCGACTCTGGAAGTTGCAGATTGGGCATGTGTGTGTGTATGCGCGTGTGTGTGTGTGTCCTGTTGGTTCTTTGCACTTTTGCTGCATCAAATCCACAATTAAAGTTCTACTATTTCTCCTGAAAATTCTTTTGAAACACAGCGATTAATAAAGTACAACACAATATTGCGTAGTTGGTATTTATCCTACGATGATGAGGATTCTCGTAGTATTATGTTAATTGAAAATTATGACTTTTTTGTTGTAAAGTTACAACTTTATTGTTGTAAAATTATGACTTTTCATTTAAAATTATGAGTTAATTCTTGTAAAATTTATCACTTTTTTCCTAAAAAATTTACTTAATCCTCATATGATTACTTTTTTCTTGTAAAATTATGACTTTATCCATGTAATATTGTGACTTTCTTCCTCTAAATTTTCAACTTTGTTCTTGTAAAATTACAACTTTATTCTCATAATATTATTACTTTTTTCTTGTAAAATTATGCCTTTTTGGTCACACAGTCACAACTTTATTGTTGTGAGATTATGACTTTTCTTTTTAAATTATGAGTTAATTCTTGTAAAATCACTTTTTTCCTTAAAAAATTACAACTTTATCCTCATAATATTATTACTTTTTTTCTTGTAAAATTATGACATAATCCATGTAATGTTATGACTTTTTTCCTCTAAATTTTCAACTTTATTGTTGTAAATTTACAACTTTATTCTCATAATGATGTAAAATAATGACCCTTTTTGTTGTAAAGTTACAACTTTATCGTTATAATATTTTAAAATCATGACTTGATTCTTGTAAAATTACAGCTTTATTCCCGTGATATTGTGGCTTTTTTAAAAAAAAATAAAATGATGACTTAATTCTCAAAAGCTGAGACACACTTTTAATATGTTTTTCCAGTAGTCCCTTCGTACTGCGCCGTACATGCCAGTACTGACGGTGACTGCGTGGCCTGAGTTCTGACGCGCTTCCACCACAGCCAGATTCTTTTGGACTCAAACAAACAGCAAAGTTCAGAGTTCGCTTGCAGACCAACTCTCGCTTACGTAACTCTCACGCTGTTTTTAGATGAGAACGTAGAACCGTGGAACGGTGCAGCTGCCGCTCCACATGAGAATCAAAACTGAGTAAAGAAGACAAACGTTACATTCACGCCGCCGGCCAGCCAATCGGCTCCCGAGCTCAACATTGTGACATCATCGGCGCGCGGATTCCTGGCAAAAACATGTTTTTTTGTGGGGTCATGGTGACCGTAACCTTTGACCTCGAGATCACGTTAACACTGTTGAGCTGTGGCAGCGTTCCCGGAAAAAACAAACAAACAAAAACGGAAAAAAACTGTTTAAAACAATGAATGATTGATCGATATTTGGAGCATTTCTGACTCCAGAAACGTTACTGCAACAAGCAGGAAGGAGCCTCCGGAACCGGATCATGACGTTCCAGAGAGGAGCTGCAGTTTCACCCGGAAACAGGCGGAACGTCGCTGACGGACGAGAACCCGCCAGTCATGAGTGACTAAACACCTTTAGACGTTTCCACTGTAACGCACCTCATAATCGCAGCAATGAATCACGGCTGAGTGTGTGTGTGTGTGTGTGTGTGTGTGTGTGTGTGTGTGTGTGTGTGTGTGTGTGTGTGTGTGTGTGTGTGTGTGTGTGTGTGTGTTAGAGGAAGTGCGAGGAACCGGAAAAGTTGATTAACTGGTAGATTTCGTCACCTGTCGATGGAAACTCATGAACTCACGAACGAAAACGGGAACGTGAAACCAGTTTGTTCAAACGCTCAGAAGAAGCGTGTGTGTGTGTGTGTGTGTTTGTTTCAGGTGTGTGTGTGTGTGTGTGTGTGTGTCCCAATCACAGGTGTTGTAATGTGACCAAAAACCACTGCAACATCTCCTGAGGAGGAACTTAGTCAATGAGGGCGAGAACAAGATTTTGAAATAACCAAAATTGACGATGCTTTTACATGGTGTCGACTCTACTCTACTCTACTCTACTACTCTACTGTACTCTATTCACCTTGTTTTAGGTTTCCCTGAGTAAAAAAGTACCTGTTTCCACTTTTTTAGCAGCTGCTCTCCTGCATTCCAAAAAAAAGGCTGACCAGGTTCTATGAGGTACGCCGCAGGCCTCTGATTGGTCAGACAGAGTCGCCACGGCGGCGCCCTGAGCAGCGGCCGCCCGTGCCGCCATTTTTAAACGACCAAACTTTTGTGGCAGTGAAAAACAGCCAAATAACCGAGAACCGGGGACTCCGTCGGCACGTCCACGTCGCTCTGCTCTTCTATGTGGCCTCGAAGGGGAGGCGGGTCTCACGCAGCGTCGCTATGACGACCAGTTACACTGAAGGGGTCCTGCCCAGGACCTACGAGGGACAAAATTCACCATAATCCTCTTTCCTGGTTCTTGTCTGGGCGCCTGTGGACGAACCCTGACCGTAACCCGGACAACGTTTGCCTCGATAGCAGCGGGAGGAGACGAGAGGTCGCGACCTCTTTCCCAACAGTCTGGGACAGGCGGCGGCCGCGCTCACGTGAACGCCGCCGCCAAAACAACAGCGTGACCCGGTCACGCCGCGACACCAGCGAGACGCCGGCCGACTGGAGGAGCCGCAAACACTGACAGACGGAGCGGAAGGCGGGTCTGCAGAGGAACCCGCCGCGTGATGCCGGGCAAAGGTCGGAACCGTCACAGGAAACCCCCCCCAAGAGAACCCGGACCGCTTTTATTATTGTGGCAAAGATCAAGACTTTTAACGTCAGTCTGTTCCATAAATGTGGTCAGGACAGGTTACACGTTCTGCGGCGGCTGCTATCAAAGCGTTAGAACTGTTAAAGGGGCCGGAACTCACTTTTAGCGATAAAAACAGGCGAGCCGCCATTTTGGAAAACCAGGTCCCGATGAGCCCAGATTCCCACACTATCGTCACATGAGCCAACCAGGACGTTCAGCTAAGCGTCACCGAGGGACCTGACGAGCGTGAAGCTGCTTAAGGAACCTTCCAGAACAGGGGCGGCAAACAGTGCGGTCGCACCGGGTTCTTAAAGGGATGGTTCACCCAAAAATGAAGATCGGCTCATAAAATCCAGAATAGAATTAATAATCGTTCTCCTGACCTATAAAGCCCTGAATGGTCTGAAACCATCACAACTGAAGGAGCTAGAAGAACCTGACTGCCCCACTAGAACGCTGCGCTCCCAGAACGCAGGCTTACTTGTGGTTCTCTAAAAGTAGAATGGGAGGCAGAACCTTCAGCTGTCAGGCTCTGCTCCTGTAGAACCATCGTCAAGTTATCAGGTTCCTCTCCTGTGGAACCATCTCCAGCTATCAGGTTCCTCTCCTGTGGAACCATCTCCCAGCGTTGGTCAGGGGGTCAGACAGCCTCTCTACATCTAAGAGGAGCCTTAAACCTTCCTCCTAGACCAAGCTTATAGTTGGGCCTGGCTCAGGCTGCCTTGGACCCGCCCCTAGTTCTGCTGCTGTAGGTCTAGGCTGCCGGGGGACCATGATGCACTGGGCCCCTCTTCTTCTTCTCCTTCCTCTCTCCTCTCCATCCATTCATGTTACTAACTTAACTTCTTCTGGTCTTGCAGAGACCAGGACCCTCAGGGCCATCGTGGACCTCCACCACTGTTATTGTCATCACATTATGTTGCTGTGCATCTTATGCTACTGTGCTCCGCCCACCTGGAGCCCGCCTCTATTGAAGGTTTCTGCCCGTTAAAGGGGAGTTCTTCCTTTTAACCCCGAAACTCCCCAAAGAGTTCTGTGGACTCAAAAACGGGTGAACTCCTCCTTTAAGCATCCAGACGGTCGCCGTTTCATCGCCTCTAACTGCAGCAGATTATTATTAATACACACCTCTTATTAACGTTAGCGTGGACGGATCCCCTGTGTGTGTGTGTGTGTGTGTGTGTGTATGTGTGTGTGTGTGTTCCTCTTACTACAGAACCGAACATTAAACAGCTAAAACCAAAACCAGTTCTGATAACTGGACTGAATCACAGGGAACACAGAACGCCGTTTCTCAGTGTTTTGAGGTCGATATATCGATTTTTTTTTAAACAAAACAACATTTCAGCTCTTTAAAAGCGCATATAAATAGGACGATTTTTCTGTCTTTATGAGACGAATCAGCGTTTCTTCATTAATCCGGAATCACAGATCCAAGTGCGGCAGCTCGCCGTTGATGGGCCGCACGCGCGTTACAAAACAGCAACAACAACAACAAGATGGCGGCCTGGCCGGGCTGAGGAGCTTGGAGGTCAAAGGTCACCCTCATCTGCAGCCCGGACCGAACTGTCACCGAGGTTTTCACGGTAAAAAAAAAAAAAAAATGTCTTTCGCGTCGAGCGGGTGGAGGTCAGAGGTGGCGCCATGGTTGCCACGGGCGCCGGGCCGTCGCCGGACCGCCGCCGGACCGCCGCGATCCTCCGAGCGAAGCGTCCCGGTGCATAAACGGACCTCTAATAATCCATCACGGAGGTTAAAGGTTAAAGTCCGGACCGGCTGAACGTCAGCGCCCACAGATGCAGCTGATTTGCTGCTTTATGAGTAAAATCTAATCCAACTTATCATTAGCAAAATTTAAAAAAAAAAAACTTTTAAAAAGTGAAGTCGTTAGATTCCTAAAAACTATCCAACATGGTGGAGGACGTGCTTTGGGGAGGAGACCCGGCGCCGCTCGGACGCCTCCTCAGCCCTCCTCAGCGTGGCGCTCCAGAGCCGCAGACCTGGACCCCGCCCACCCTCCGGGAGTCTGTTCGCTTCTGCTGAGACTCCAGACCTCATCCCTCTGACAGCTGTCCCTCCTCCGAGAGCAAGTCGGCGTCGGCGGCGACGTCGCCCGTCGGGTGGGCGGCGATCTGCTGCAGGAGCCTCTCCGCATTGAGCAGGTGATTGGTCCAGTCTCGACACGCCTCCTCGATTCCAGGCCCCTCCCCTCCGTACTCCGGCGGCAGGACCGGCGCAGAGAAGAAGTCGCCGAGGGTCTCCTGGTAGCCGGCGCCGTGCATGTGGATCTGCGGAGGCGGCGGAGAGAGAGAGAGAGAGAGAGAGAGAATGGGCGGGCGTTTCCACGGCGGAACATCTGGAATCAAAACGTGGAGCGCGGCGAGGAAGACGGCGCCCACCCGCTGCTTGATCTTATCGGGCAGGAAGGGGCGGAGCATGGCGAAGACGGGCCGGAAGAAGAGCGGCTCGTTGACCAGGTGGATCCCCCGGACTTTCAGCGGAAAGGAGTCCTGCGGGCAGAAGCGCTCAGATTTACAGGATCAGCCGCCGCGACAGCGAACGCAGCACCGCCGGACGGGGCCTACCGAGAGCACCGAGGAGATCTTGCGGGCGAGGGAGGGGTTGATCTGCAGGGCGTGGCCTAAACTCCATCCCTGCAGGTCAAATATGGCCTTCACGCCGCACCTCTGGGTCTCGGCCTCCATGGAGATGATCTCTGAGGTCATCAGGCTGACTCGGAACACCTGGAAGACGGTCCAGTCCTTTGGGTTCCACTGGCCTTGGGAGAAAGAGTGCAAGAGCTGCAGTCAGTTTTTAAGCCTCGGTGACGTTCCCCTGGTTCCTCAGCTGAGGTGGCTAGCGGAGCTTTACTGGAGGCAGGTTCTCATTTACAGAGACCTTCTGCTCCAGAGCTTCATCTGCTCAAAGTTTGACATAGAACACAAGAGGAGCATTCGGAGGAGAGACCGATGGAGCGCAAGAGAAGATGGGCGGAGTCCTGAGAGCCGTGAGAAGGGTGAGGGGGGACCGGCGGAACACGAGTGGGGATCTACGGAGGCTGAGAGGAGAATGGTGGAGCTTTGGAGGAGAACAAAGACTGCATGAACCAAGACCGGTGTAGCATGGGTGAAGACCAGCGGCGTGAGTGGGGAAGCTGGCGGAGTAAGAAAGGAGAGCGGCGGAACCCGAGTGGAACCTGGTGGGAGAACCAGAGAAGACCAGTGGAGCTTCAGAGGAGCTCATCCTGGACTCCGCTGACTCTCACATGCTCATCTTTTTCTCCTCTCCCTCTGACTTCTCCAATTTCCAGAGGCCCAGTTTTAAATTGAATCTCAGTTTCTGATTGGAGGAAACGCAGCCGCGCTGCCTCATGTGACCCGGCCCTGCTTTCAGCCTAATTGAGTCTCCTGGCTCTCATCATCTCCTGAGGACCTCTTATAAAACCACATACACAGACGTTCTTCTGTCATCTGTAGGAGGCCTGTGGAACCCCGCAGCTTAGCAGCTAACAACTAGCATCCACACCTGCTAGCCTCGGTGTGAAAATACTGTGATTACAATGTTCTACGTTAATAATTGATTCTATTACGTGTCGATTTCAATCATTAAACGTATTTAATATTCAGTTTTATTGTAAATAATGAATATAAAGTTCCAGTAAAAGGGGGCGGATCCAAATTCTTTGACATATTTGAACATTTTAGAAATGCAATAGTTCCCTGGTAACTAGTTACTTCCTCCAAAATGTAGCTGAGTTGGTGACTCAGTTACAGCATGATTGAAGTTACTTGTTACTATAACTAACTACTTTTTTAAAGTAGTGTTACATTTACAGGTAATATTTTCCCAGGTGACACTGATCTTTACAGGGGGAATAAGACACTGAAATAGCAGAGGTGATGTGTGCATGTTCACATGGTGCACACACACGCGCGCACACACACACACACACACACACACACACACACACACTGACCGATCCTGTAGACGAGCACCCGGCTGCCCGCGTGGTCGCGCCGCGGCAGGACGGCGTGGTAGGAGGAGTTGAGGAGCTCCAGCACCGACGAGGGCGACAGGCAGCCGCTGATCTCTGGACTCTCCTGCCGCCAGCGCTGGTAGTTGAGCAGGAGCTGCACGCACACACACGCACACACACACACACACACACGCACATCAGGGAATTCCCGGGGTTCTCCGTACCTGAGTTGGTTACGGGAAGGCACCCGATCAAACGGGTTTCCGGCCCCGCCCCTCGGGTGGGGGGGAAGCGCAAACGTTCCTGCGGCGGTGGCGATCAAACAGGAAGCAGGATGCAGAACGTAAAGGCGGCGCTTTGGTCCAAGTGTGTCGGCGTGTCGGGCCGCTGAACTTTGACCCAGTTGGCCGTTTCCACTCGGACACGAAGCCAAGCCGCCTCCCTCTCTGAGACACAAAAACAAATCTACAGCTAGAAGCCCCGCCCACTTAACGCCGTACGTCTGGTGTTGTGATCTTTTCTATGTTTTTTTTTTTTTCTTCTAACTTGACTCAGCAACTCTGCAAAAACACACCCGCGGCTCTGTGGGTCAAAGGTCAGCCAGTTTCTGACAGGACCCACGAACGCAACTGTGGCGCAACGGCGCTCTGTTCCATATTTGCACATGTTTTTTCCCCGCAGAGGCACATATGGACTCTGGGGTTATATTTCAGCTTGGGGGGGGGCGGGGCTATATGCTGAGGATCTACGGAGCGGCGGAGGAACACGGCGTTCTGTCACGGGAGGCCGCACATGTGCAGCTCAGACCCGGAGGAAGGTGGTCTGGCGTTGGGCGGCGCAGCGGCGTTTAACCCTGCGTGGTTCTCAGCTATGATGTTTATGAATATGACTCGGCGATCTGGGCCCCCGTGGACGCCTGGTGTGGCGACGACATGGCAGCGGCGCCTAAGTGGATTCGTTCCAATTTTTTTTTTAATTGGCGTTTTTTTTTAATGATTAGCCCCGCCCACCGCTGGCCTGCGAGGTCACCGGGGTCGTGACCCGTCTGAACCCGGTCCGGAGGGAGACTCTGGACCGGCTGCCAGGGAGAGACGTGGCCAAAAAAAAAAAAAAAAGCCAAAAAAAAGCGCCCAGCGTAACGGACGCGAAACCACGTTAGCAAGATTTAATGTTCCAACCAGAAATGTCACAGCTGAAGAGAACCGGCACAAAGTTACGGATGCCAACAGGAGGAAGAAAAAAGATGAAGAAGGAGATAAAGAAGAAGAAGAAAAAGGAGCAGAAGAGGAAGAAGAAGAGATATGAAGAAGTCGAGGATGGATTGTGACATTTATTGACGATCCCTAAGAGAAGCAGCCGTGATTGAGGGCGTCTGTCCTCCTGCTGATGCTGCTGAGATAACAGAAGAAGAAGATGATGAAGAAGAGAGTAGCGAAAGAGAGGAAGTGTAATTTATTGACGGTCCCTTAAAGAAACGAGCGTAAACACTGATGTAAACGAGCAAGAAAAGAGAGAAGAAGAAGAAAAGGGACGCGGAGGGAGGGAAGAGCTGGATAATAAGAGGAAAAATATCTGTCATTTACTGACGATTCCTAAAAGCTGACAACACCGAGGTCACTGAAGAAGAAGAAGAAGTAGAAGTAGAAGTAGAACGCCCGTTATCATCCAACCAAGAACCGACTTCGCAAACTTTTGCGTCTGCGCGCGTCTCCTTCTCGCTGCCCCCCCGCGCGCGCGCGTCCCCGCCGGCTCCCGTACCTTCAGGGAAAGATCCACGTCGAAGTCTCTGGCCCGCAGGAACCTGATGAGGAATCCGTCGGACAGGCAGCGGGCGCCCGGCGGCGGCGGCGGCGGCGGCGTCTCCTCTCCCCGTCCTCCTCCTCCCCCGGCGGCGGGCTGCGGCTCCCCGGCGGCGGGGAGGCTCTGCCGCCAGCGCCGCCGCAGGCTGCTCACATGCGGCCGCAGCGCCTCCGCGTCGTCCGGCAGCTCGTTCAGCGGAGCTCCGCTCATGTCGCTCTCGGGTCCGGGTGCGGGTCACTGACGGCGGGAGGCTGCGCAGGGCAGGAGGGGGGGCGTGTGTGTGTGTGTGTGTGTGCGCGCGCGCGCGTGGAAGTGTGTGTGTGTTTGTGCGCGTGTGTGTGTGTGTGCGCGCGTGAGTGAAAACTTTTAGAAACTTTACGGACTCGAATCTTTCTGCCTCGTTTGCTGTCAGATGTTCAATCATTAATCTTTAGGGTTTGATCAGTCACTACTTTAGTTTGTACCGTTTGTTTCACCTCCTCAGCGCGTCTCTCGGCCTCCCCCTGCTGGCCGAGAGCAGCTGCTGCAGACACGCTGACGGCGTCACACACCGACACACACATCATCCGCGTCTGTCCCGGATTTATGTCGCAAACTTGCTATTCAAACATCACAACTGCATCAAAGGCAGGAGAACGGACGAATAAAGTGAGCGCGTGTGCAGGGCCGCACATCTGGTGACCTCTGACCTCTTGAAGCTGAGCCCAGAGCCGCGTCGTTTGGCGTCATGTCAGTCACCTGATTGGATGGGGGGGGGGCGTGGCTACACGGTGACTGACGAGGGCCAAGTGCAACAAGATGGTGATGAAGTGATGAGGAGTTTTGTGTGTTTTCATGTTAAAGCGTTGCTGCGTGTGTTTGTAAGGATCATGTACAGAAATACTGTAAACTAGTGACACACACAGGTACTGCAGGAGTGCCCCAAGGTTCAACCCCGGGTCCCCTGCGTTTGTGTTCCTCAGTCTAAAGAAGTGGTTGAAACTTTTTTTCACGTTCACCATCAGCTGAATTTGAGTTTTTCATAGCTAATTTATATAAAATAAAATAAAAAAACTGCAGTGAAGTACTGAGGTGCATCATTAGACAAACGCCACAGCCAGACATCCGTGAGGCCCCGGGCATCCATGAGGCCCCGGGAATCCGTGAGGCCCCGGGCATCCGTGAGGCCCCGGGCATCCGGCTGGCTCACGACTATGAGTTGCAGCCGAAAACACGTGTCTGTACGGCTCCTGTTGGGGTTGATACATTAGACAATAAAGGCCAGTTTACATTGGCACATGCTAATGTAGCTAAGATTATCTAATAACAACACGCAGCGCTGGCGATATTCACCGTGTCCACCATCTTTGTTCAGGTTGCTAACGTCTGCAAATTAGCACAAAGCAAAAAGTGCAAGTATTTGCTCGCGTCGCAGGTCACGACATCTGCTGGCTTTGCAGTAGGTGACGACCTCACGGTGACGATAACGTCGTTAATATGTTTATGAAACGCTGTCAATCACTGACACACACATTTAGGGGCGCCCCACAGCTCAAACCCGGGTCCCCTGCTCTTCGGCTCAGTATGTAAAAGCTCCTCCCTCAGTGAACCCAGGACTCCGCCTGAATAAATCCAGTCATGTGACCCTTCCCTTTTACCTTATATGGCCTGCATCGTCAATTAAAGTGACAGTAGGCCATTTCTCCATTCAGGGCCGCGCGGCGCATTCGAGTGTTTGTGTGTTTTACCGGAGCATCATTAACACACGTTACTCATAATTATATTAGCCAACAGATGCAATTATATAAAACACCAATCTTCCGTCAGGTTGAATGATAAATACGGTATGTCGTGTTTTTGGGTTGTTTTTTTTTTGGTAGTTTGAATGTTCCTTCGTGGAAAAAAAGACTCGCAGTCACAAACAGCTGTGGAACCGTTTTTTTATGTTGTTTTTTACTTAAAACCTGTAACGGGGTCGGCGAACCAGGCAACATGAGACGGCAGCCACATCACAGGCACCCACTTACACAATGTTTCTAATCCACATGTCGCTCGGGTTCGTGTGGTGTCGTATAATCACCAGTTCTGCGGTGGATTTTGCAAAAGTGTTCCGTCTTCCCGGTTTGTGTCCCTCCTGACGCTCCGCGGGGGAACGTCTGGGCCGGTGGACGTGAGGCGTTTTCAACAACATCCGAGTGTTGAGGAGCAGCGGGTCCGCGACGTCGAGGCCACGCTGGCGTGCAGCCGCCGCGGCAAAAGGTCAAACTTTGGAGATCCTCGACCTTTCACTTGTTTACAAAGAAGAAAAAAAAAGAAAAAAAAAAAGCTTTGCAGAGGTTTCGCAACAACATTCTGGACCTCCAGGCTGGACGTTGTTGCCATGGCAGCTGGTGTTTTGTGTCCACAACCTCCTTTAAATGCGCATCAATGCCCAGGCGGGTCCTCTCAGGCGCGTGCAATGGCAACCCGGCGTTAGCTGGTGGCCAGAGCCGATTGGCGGCCAGAGTTGGGTGGGCGGGGCCTGCACGGAGACCTGCGGCGCCGAGCATCACTCAGACGAAGCAGAGCTACATATTTAAAACCTTTTATTGGACAAAACGACAAACATAACTTCATTCGATAAAAGACGCGTGGAACATGAACCCGGAGTCACACAAGGAACCGATCGGCGGGGAGTTCCGGGGCGACGTGGACGCCGGTTTACGCCGCGATTCTCTCGACTTTGAAACTGCCGGGTGTCTGACTGAACGGCGCAGGGGCGGGGCTTCCACCTGTCTGTCACGGGGCGAGCCCTGACTGGCGCGTCCTCGTGTCTGGAGTGTGACCACGACTCATCTGGAATGTGAGAGGGAAAACAATTAAAAAAAAAAAAAAAAAAGGCAATCTGGAGATCCGGATCACGACGTTTGACCCTGAAGCGTCGTGATTCCACGCCGGCGGCTGCACGTCGCAGGGTCCACGCCGTCTTCAGGCGCGCGGCATCGGCTACGTTCAACTCGCCGCTCAACCGACGGGGCGCCTGGTCCGGTTCCATAAGACGAGCAGCGTCTGCAAACAGGAAGTGGGGCCGACCCGGTTCCTGTTCTGATTTGGTCCTTAACTTTATTGCGTCCTCTCGCTCAGGTTCAAGCGTCTCGGCCAAAATATTTGGAGTGCAAGAAAGGCTGAACTGACGCCGGCCAATCAGGGAGCAGAGATCACATCCCACCTGGCTGCCTAACCTGCGCGCGACCGCAGCTCGCTGCGATGTGATTGGTCGAGGCCGCGCATCCGCTTCCTTTCTGAGAAGCGCTGGAGTGAAGGTGGCGTTCATTTGTGCCGACAGACAGGACGAGCGACATCCACGCCGATGCTGACGGCGCCATGGCGACGCACCGCGGTGATTGAAATCAACACGACCTAAGCGAGTTACCGCGGCGCCTCACCGTCGCCTCGTGAGGAGCGACGTGGTGCTGCGGGAACAAGCTCGCTGGAGCCGCGGGAACGGCTGAGACGGGAAAACGCACGCGTCATGAGAACCAGAGGACTCAGCAATCAATGCGCCACGTTCCTGAGTGGAATGAAGGTTCTACGCCGACGCTCTCATACCGACGCTGCTACAGCGCCATCTTATTGGCTTTTCTCTCTCCATAAATGGCACTCACAGCGATAAACGTCGCATTATTGCTGCCTCGCTCGGGCGCTCACGGGGGGGCGGCGCCACGTGAGGTCACGATCACGGACACGATCCAAAGGAAAAGTTAGCTAAAGATGAACAAAAACATGAGCGTCAGCGCTGGTGTGCTCGGCATCATCCTGCACCCGGCGGCCAGTTTTCAGTCTCTTATCTCGACTTTTGTCAGACTTGTTTGCCGCTTCCACGAAAAACGGTGAAATCCAAACGCGTTAAAGTCATAAACCCACTGGGGAGCAGCAGCGGCGGCGGCAGCGGCAGAGCGGGATCCCGACCGGGACGCCGCTCCGCCGGCGCCGCTCAGAGGAAAAGCACCAGTTTGTGACGGTAACAGATCTGGGGAACAGAAAAACTCGCGGCGGTGGAACCTGGTGAATCACCGGAATCAATAAAAACACGAGAGAACGTCAGCAAACAGAGATGTTAAGAACATTTGTTTGTCGCCATTTTAGCTGCTAGACCGACGAGCGTCCACCCCGACGCTCTGCAGACGCGCGCAGACGCTCTGCAGACCCTCTCTGGACATGGACTTTCTTCATGTCGGGACTGGAGGCAGCCGTGCGCCCCCTTGTGGTGCAAAGATCCAGACGGGAGCTGCACCTGTTGGTCGTTTGGTTCTCATGGTTTGACCCTGTGGCGTCGCAGTCACAGGCGCTGCCAAACGTTCTGCCGGAACGTCCTGCGGGAGTGTCTCCGCAAATGATGAAAAAATTTAAAGAATAAAAAAAAAAGTAACTTGGAAAGATGGCCGCCGCTCTCAGCGGCGTGATTCATGAACAACCGGCATCAAATGGCTTTTTCTTTTTAAAAAAAAAACAAAACACAGAAGATTATTAGACCAGAAACAGCCGCTGTGATTGTCATTCACACGGTTTCAAGTTCGCGGTGACGTGACGGCGCCGCGCGGAACGCCGCCGCGGCCGCCGTCCGCCTTCGGGTGGAAGCATGTTTCGGAACGTTTCCTCCAGTGTATCGCGACTACCTGCCTTCACTGTTGGAAAAAAACAAAACAAAAAACAAAATGGCTTTGTACGACCGCCGCTCAAACCGGCGAGCGTCACCGATGGCGCCGAGCCAACCACGCGACAGAGAGGTGGCTGACCCCGCCCCCGGGAATGTCAGTGTCAACTGATCGGGAGTCAGTTTTATTTTTCCAAATCTGGGGTCAATATTTGCAAAAACAGTCCTGCTTATACGCGAGGCGGCGGCGGCGTATATTCACCGGGTGCTTGCGGGCCGGCAGGCGCCACCGCCGCCGCCGCTTACAGCAGTCTGACTACAATGAGACGGCGGCGAAAGTTCCTTGTCGGAGCGCCGCGGGCGAACAGTCATTCCAGCTGCTGTTCGTCACGGAACGTTTAGTATTTTCTGGATGGTTTTTCTCCGCTTTGGTCCGTCATGTATTTACAGCCACGAAATACAAATAATTGCTAGTCTATGAGTGTGTGTGTGTGTGTGTGTGTGTGTGTGTGTGTTTCTACATCATGTAAGGTGCAGGTAGGCAGCTCCGTGATGATTGGATGGGGAAAGCTGGAAAGCGAGGGACTCGAGCCAGCAGCTGACTTGCGTTTTCCAAATGTCTGCGGCTGCCGCAGCTGCCGGTGCCGGTGCCGCCGCCGCTGCTGGCGCCGCCCGTCAGCCCGTGTAACAGCGAGGGGGAACGTTTCCTCCTCGCAGTGGAATAAGGGGGCTCGTGAGGTCCCTGGAGCGGCGCATGCTAACGCGGCGCGCTCAAGGCCGCCGTCTGAGCGGGGGCGTCATGTGGCGGCGAGGAGCTAAACGGAAAAAGATTTTGGTCCTCAGCTTGGAAGTCGTGGGGAGGGGCTGATCCCTGTGTGGGCGGCGGGGTGGGGTGGGGGGGCAGTGAGGGGCGGGGACACTTCCTGTCGGGTGGAGCGGGTTGCATTCCATTTAGCTGCTTTGTTCATGCGAGGCTAATGGCTTTGAGCAGAGCCAGTGCGATGGCGGAGGATCGGGTTGCAGTTTCAGGCTCCACCACTGGGTGGCGGCGGCTTGGGACAAGGTGGGGTTGAAGCGATGACCCCGCCCCCCTCTTCCCCGGGGTATGATTGAAGGTAGGAGCAGGTTACGTGTTCAATGGCTTTCTCGCTGGGTTGTTTGCACTCTCGAACCCACAAAAGAGTGCGAACTCGTCCGGGGTCGTTGTTGTCGTGTTCAACGCCCGACTCGCTGGGTAATTCCTTGGTTAGGAGGTGGAGCTTCCTCCTTTGAATAGATTCTGGACCCAGGCGAGGGGCGTGGCCTGATGTCAGGAGTCGTCGTCGGTGTCCTCTATCAGAACCTTGGTGTCACGGGTCTTTGACCTGGAGGGCAGAGCGAGAGATCGAGCTCATAAGGTGGGACGAGTGGACACGGTTCAATGCGGCGACAGCGACGGACGATATCGTCATGACAACAGCGGCGGATATCGCCGAGATCATTTTCAGAGCAATTTGACGGGCAGTGGAAATACTGACAGCCAATCAAAATCTACTTTTACAGGGTGTCAACTTATTAAAGGCTTCATGTGATGTTACATATAAAAATGAGATTTCGCCTGATTCCTGCCGTTTTGCTGCAGTTTCTTTAGCATCAATTCAGCAGTTTTGAGCATTCAACATTCAGCTCTCGTCATTTTTTTTGCAGTTCCTGCAGGAAAAGCATCTTCTACTTTGAGGCGGTCGGTCTTGGCCTCGGGTGTGACAAAATGGCTCCGTGGCGCCCCCTGCAGACGTAGCTCTGGTGCTACATTTCACATACAATTATGAAACTGGCCACGGATGGCGACACCCACATGGCAACTCAGGGCGCCAGGGAGCGTTCCAACACCGCTGGCAGCGTTCATCGTTTCTGGTTGTTGCTCGTTAGCCTGGAGTTTAGCCCGGCTAGCTAACACGCCGCAGGAGCTCAAGCTGCTTTTTATTGAACACAGCCGACATTTTTAAGTGTAAGATGAAGATATCAAGTGCTACAGGTCAGCAGGTCCGGTTTGGGGGTTATTATGCAAGTAGCCGTCCGCAGCGGCCAGTAGGGGGCAGCGCTGCATGTTAAACCGACGGCGTCCAGGCCGATCAGGCCCATATACGACTGTTAGCTCATGGTCACATTTTTAGCTCGGTGTCATACGCATATTTGTGCTCCACTGTGACTTTTCTCAGCTTTGTGCAGAATCATTCACTAACATTATTCATGTTTATTCTGAACTACGTCCAGTTTGTATACAACCACCGATTCATCACTGTGATCGCGACCAGTTAAAATCACCCGACTGATAAGCTGCTGCAGGAAAACCAAGCAAACATTCACAAACGGATACAAGGAAGGTTCGTTAGCACCATCACCTCATCAGTAATTAAAAGGGACCTGTTATGTTCATTTCCAGCTCCACAATTTTATCATCCTGGAGCTTCACCGGAGCAGCTGTGCAGCTTACGGGCTCTCTTTTACTTCCTGTCTTAAAGCCCCTCCCTCTTCCAACTGGCCGACTACTGCGGCTGTAAAAACACGCTTCAGGTTTCAGGGATTCCCACAGGTGGGCGGAGTGAACGTGACTCAGTGGGCGCCGGCGCCGGCGAGGGCACTCACTGTGAGGCGAGGCGAGGCCGGCGTAGACTCATGCTGTAGCTCCGCTTCCAGCTCTTCTTGCCCTGCCGGTTCCTGACTCCGTCCTCCTGGTCCATCATCTGCTCCAGCAGGGTCTGGTCGTCGGCGTTGAGCGGCGCCACGCTGATGTCTCTGACCGCCCTGAACTCGCCGCAGTTGTTCAGGTGTTCGTTCTCCAGGCGGAAGAAGTTCCACACGAAACGCCTGCGAGGGAGGGAAGCAGGCCGGAAATATCCGCCATCAACGGCATCGTCCAAATTCAACAGAATGTTCAATACTTTTACTTTAACAGGTTCACATGTCGGTGTACTGCATGACCTCGGCCCCTCCGTCATCTGACTGGGCTTTCCTCGTGCGTATAAAGCTGAGATCATCCCTTTTACCCTCAGGCATCTGTGGCTTTCATTCTTCTCACATGATTAAGTGCCTTTATTCAGCATAGCAGCTACATTTTAATTTCAACCTTTATCTGCTAGCGTTATAAATGGAAGTGAAACATTTGATCAGCATTAATATCTTCGTGCTGATCATCACCCTCGTGGCAGCTGTCGTTACACGGCCACCGTCTTCTTCCAGGTGGGACGCTGTCGATGACCGTAGCTGCAGCAGATAATCGGTTTAACAGAAAAAGCTCATGGAGATATCAAATTCAACGGGTCTTGAAGGACAGTCCCGTCAGAACCAGCTGGGCCTCAGCTGGAGCGCCCGGCCACGCTACACCCGGAACCCAACCCATCTCAGAGGAGGAGATGAAGAAGACAAAGGAGTCTTCCTGTCTGGGGAGCCAGCACCATGTAGCCTAACTGAAGTTGATGTTTGACCTCAGGATCAAAAATGGGAATTTTTGTCATAAATCTTGAGTTATATCTTGTAACACAAAAAAAGGGACACTTGACCCACAGCTTTTAATGGGTCCAAGTGTTGGTTTGCTCGACACTTGAGGAAACATCCAAGTAAATGTATATAAATATATACATGAAGACAGTAGCACAAAAGAAAAAGCAGAAGCAAAACGTTTAAATGCGAGCGACAAGTTTGAGATCGGCTTCCTGTACCTGAAGACCTCCATCGGCGCCAGCACAGTGGCCAGGATGTCGGAGATGCCGTGCGTTCCAGACAGGGTGCTGAGGGTGATGGTCAGAGTCCACGAGAAGCGCAGCAGCACATCCTCCACGATGGCGCTGTAGTAGTACGCCTGCAGAGGGGGAAACATGGGCGGTCACGGCGCCGGCCATCGCATCAGCTGCTGGGGACTGTTTGAGGGTCAAACCCGGACCGCTGGCGGCGGGGTACCTTGTGGGGGTAGACGATCTCCTCCCTGAGGAAGGTGTTCTCTCCGGCGTTGCGGTCAAACAGGCCCCAGTCCATCTTCAGGTCCCAGACCAGCGTGTAACAAGAGCTGACCACTAAGCAGCTGATGTACAAGTACAAGAAGATCTGGGTGTCGGCGTGTGATTCAACTGGAGGGGCGGAGGGGCGGGTTAAGGGGCAAACAGGAGAAGTGAAGAGGGGTCAGGTTAGAGTGGCAGTGGGAGCAGCATCACACCTACATGTGGTCATTATGTTCATTAGAAGGGAAATGACCATCTAAGGTGAAACATCTCAGAGAAGCAGACGAGAATGCCAGTGAATTTCTGCTCGGGGGTTCATCTCGAGTCTCTTACACGTGTGTTCCCTCAAGGTTCACAGGGTAAATCCAGGATACTGTTAACTTCTCCAGGACAACAGCGACAGAAGTCACCCAGGATCGAGATGAGGATCCTACAACCGTCCAACCATAACGTAGGAACGGTTGTCTTCTTTCGCACGGCTGAGCTGCATGATCCATAATTTTTGCTCCATGGGTTTTCTGGAGGGCTTGTGACTCGCTGTATTTCCGACATTTCCGACACCGCAAACAAATAACTGACATCTTCACCAGGGTCTCCTCTCTCTCGCCATCTCAAACCGGATCTGACAGCAGCTTCAGTCTCTGAGTGATGAGCCGGAGTTTGAGAGTCGTCTCTCGACTGAGTCCTTGTCTCATTCAGAGGGAGCCAGACAGTTGCCCTGGCGACCAAACCAAGTGCCGTGAACAGCTGACTCGGATCAGCTGATTCGTCTGCTCCTCCGCCACCTGACTGACATTTCTATCAATCTAAGATCTATCTTAGCTCATGTGACTGTTACGTCATTGACACAAATATTAAATAAAAACAAATGTCGCTTGGGCCTTCACGGGGGTCTGCATCCCTGAGGGACCTCCTATTTCAGTGTGTTTGCCAGATCAACAGCAATCGGCTCATTCATTGTAACTGCTAAACTGTGAGAGTCAAAAATGTTTGTATCATGAATATGACACTTAAAATTGACCTTGCAATGCTAAATGTCTGCGCTAAGCCCCGCCCACAGACGA
>CAAKHG010043459.1:0-15108 GCA_901007715.1 Dactylopterus volitans
GTCAGAGGCTCCATGTGCCCGGCAGCGCTACAACAGCAACGTTAGCGCGCACACACACGCACACACACACACGCACACGCACACACTCACTGTTTGATTTTCACTTAGTATGGAAATAAACGTTTCTATAAAAGGGTTTTGGTGCAGCGGATTCATTTCCCTCCAGCCCCCCGCAGTTCATCCCGCCAGCTGCCAGGCAATTATTATTATTGTTCTTTTATCAAGATAGTCCAGAACATTCACCTCCTCCACCGATTCGCTGATGTGGCTCGAGCTGCCACAAGGGGGCGTCGGCATTTTACCTCTGTGAGTCCCTCAAACCCGACAAATCAGTGGAGAGGAGACACCGACAGAAGTTTGAGGCTCCTCCTGCAGGACTGCGATGAAATAGCATTTTTTTTTTTATATCACAACCCGATCACTTTCATTGCCAAGTACACGTGCATATACGGAAACAAGTAAACACACCAATTAGCCGTAAGATTATGACCACTGCATGTTTACCATATTACCATATTTGGCAAGTGAATGCATATGCTTCAAAACACCTCTCAAAGAATCAATACAATCAAATTTCAACATAAAACTCCTGAATGTGGAACTGATTGCAGGGTGGTTGTATTATACTCTATGGTGGACATGCAGTGGTCATAATCTTATGGCTGACCCGTGTGTGTGGACCTTCCCGGGAGTCTCTGCAAAGCACGAATCCCACCGCGATGGCAGAGTGTCAAGCCTGTAAAAAGGTCCTCTGAAATGCTCTGGAGCAAATCAAAAAGGGGCCTTTTGACTGTGGTGGCGAGGACACGCCCGCGGTCGGGCGCCCTGTGTGGCCACGCCCACCGGTTGTGCTGGCGGCGCCCGCCCAGCCACGTCGTGTGTTGTTTTTTTCCGTTTATAACGTAGCTGTGATTCCTTTGACTAACAAATGTCCATCGGCTGACTGGTAAAATGTATCTGATAGGAGGAGCACCACTGCCAGGAGACGTCCATGGTGGCCAAGGGGATGTGAATGGAGGGCGCCCTCTGCTGGACATGATTGGACACTACAACCAGCTCATGTTTTATGATGGCGAACCCTCCTGAAGGCAACTTCCTCGAGCTTACTGGCCATTTCTCAGCCAGAACCAGAATGTACTACTATAAAGCAAAGCCTCGTCGTTCTCAGCACACGTTTAGACAAGTTCAAATCTACGGTTACCATGGCACCCGTCAGTGGGTGGGATATGTTAGTATTCTACAATTCATTTCGCAGACGCTTTTGTCCAAAGCAACTTACATGTGAGAGTTCAACAGTACAAGCAAGATTTTGGGCAGCAGGTGAACATTTTGTCCTCAAAGTTGATGTGTTAGAAGCAGGAAAAACGGGTGAGTGTGAGGATCTGCAGCTCCTGTGGGGGGTTCCTGGTCTGCAGTGGACAGGATCAAAATCAGCCCAAGCAAGGCCCGACCCTGGGGAACACATGGCACCAGGATGCATCATGGGAAGAAGGCGAGCCGGCGGAGGCAGTGTGGTGCTTTGGGCAATGTTCTGCTGGGGAACCTTGGGTCCTGCCATCCATGTGGATGTTCCTCTGCCACGTAGCAGCTACCTAAGCATTGTAGCAGACCATGTCCCCCCTTCCATGGAAACGGTATTCCCTGATGGCAGTGGCCTCTTCCAGCAGGATAATGCTCCCTGCCACAAAGCAACAATGCTTCAGGAACATTTGAGGAACACAACAACCAGTTCAAGGTGTTGACTCGGCCTCCAGGTTCCCCAGATCTCAATCCGATCCAGCATCTGTGGGATGTGCTGGACCAACAAGTCCAGATCCATGGAGGCTCCACCTCACAACCTCCAGGACTTAAAGGATCTGCTGCTGACATCTTGGTGCCAGATACCACAGCAACACCTTCAGAGGTGGAGTCCAGACCTCCACGGGTCAGAAGGGGGACCTCCACAATATCTGGCAGGTGTATTTACGTTTTGTCCATTTTCATATACAAGCTGTCTTATTGAGATCTTGCAGTATTCAGTATTTGCCCTCTGAAGATAACCACATTAACTTTATTTATATCCAGGCATTTAGCACCAATACGAAGCCTTAAAGGGCTACATGCTAACGTCTTGCTTGCATACTTGAGTGTAGAGGGTGTTCACCACTATCAGTGATCAGCGTCTTACCACAGCGGCTAAGATTTTGCCTCGATAACAAGCGGTGAAGTTCAGAAACGGCGAAGGAGGCACAAGCTGTTCATCATCGTTTATTTCTGTACAAAAGTCTCAAAAGAACACGATGGAATCGGATGAGTTCACAAAGCCAAGCAACATACACAGCACATATCCAGTTGGTTTACAGTTGGAACGAGTTATACGCATGTCAGCGGCGAGTGTGAGGATGAAGCTACGACACATAGAACACACAAGACACGGGTAACGGTACAACTCAAAAGGTCTCCCTTGTAGATCTGGATCACTGGTGTCTGTACAATAAATAAGTATAAAATATATCTTTTATCAATCTGTGGATTTTTAAAAACACATTAAACATACAAAACACTAAATTACTGCAACAACCTCCGAAAAAAGACCAGCTATTTCGGCAAAGGTGGGGGGAGAGGGCGCCTTTTACCAAGCCACATTGGAAATTTTTGTGAAATTTTGAATTGGCGGATTTGCACATCTAAAAACTCCCTGATTTGACGCTCGGTGGGCAATTTCATTGAATCTTTTTCTGGGCCTCCAGCTGGTTCATTCCAAAAAAGCACAGACGGATGCGTCACGAACACGGATGGGAACAAACGTGGGAGGAAAAAACGTCACAATATCAAGCGGGGGAGCTCTCGAGGTGGACGAGCTAACGGGCGCCGCCGCCGATGCTAATCAAGGAAGGTTCCTACCTCAGTCCGTAAACAAAGCAACACTTTCCACACTTTACACACCTGATCACAGAGACTGAAGGATGCCGGCCGATGCACATACGCATGCATTTGAAAAAGTGACACACTTAGTACTTGCTGCTTCTGCACATACAGAGTTTTGAAGTGGGAGGAACCGGTGGTTCTGGAAATGCTTCTGCCTGCGCGCTGCGTTCCCGTTAAATGGTTAAACTCTTTACATATAGACCCTGGCTCGGTGTAGCTCTGGTATTTCAATATTCTGAGAAATAAATATCGTGGTTTTGTTTAAATTTTGTTTAAACTAGAAGCAAAGTTGTCCCAAGCTCATGGGCCACCATGAATATATATACAGTAGATCAACTAGACAAGCAAGTCAGATTCTTAAAAGTGGAGCCAAAAGATCCCCATCGTCTCCTTGTGGCTGGCGGCAGTATAGGTCATAAACCCCACCTCCTCTTATAAATGTCTGTGTCATTTCAGATAGTTGATGTTTGTTCGTATGGGGGCGGGGGGAGTTTAGTTTAAATCAGTTATTCGATGCTACACAAAAGTGTTGCTCGTGAAGCACAGACTTCTGCTCAGGAACTTTGCGTAAGTGTGCAGAGGACAGGTAACGGCTACTTAATCAGTAGTAGACCAATCAATCGCAATTAAGGTGGGTGGGATGAGACACTGAGATGCTGCCGTGCCACTGCCCTCTGGTACAGCATGACATCACCAGCACAAGGTGCCGGCGCTCGCGATATTTTGGCTTCATTTTTGTACAGTGGGAGGAAGTGGAAGCGTAACTGACCAGATTCTGTATAATCACGATATTTTTCTCGAACGCGCGCGTCCATTCTTTGTATTGATGTTCTAACCAGAAGCGCCCCGTGCTGACCCAAGGACTCGCGCTCCGGCTGCGAGTCACCGTGCCATGTCTACTCGCAGCTGACGTCATGGAGGTCAACCAAAGAATTGTCCAACAGTTAGTTAAGGTATAAACATCAAACAAGCAGGCGCGTAACGATCCATTTGTAGCTCCTAACATATGACTTAATCTGGGTTCCTTGATTAAGGTTTTTACTATGAATGTGATTTGCCAACAAAACATTTTAATTAGGGTGTTTTTAATGGGGAAGTCTAGACTTCACAACTTAGGCCCCAGGAGCACTTGCTAAGATTTGTCACAGACTTTGCTCTTGGTAGGTCAGCCCATCCAAGACTGTTGCAGAAACCTCTTTATCTACAGGTTGTTCTTATCTGCATAGTGGTTATAGTCGTCATGGCCAGCGACAATGACTGGTCCCATCCAGCAGCACAGGAACGTCATCCTTCTCAAAGAGCTCCTGCAGGGAGCCGTACCACATCCCCCTTGGAGACAGAAGGAGCTTGTACATATTCCACAGTGGTCACCATAGCTACTGGTAGATCCAAAGAACCGGGCCACCCAGCAAGCAAAGTGTTGGACCCTTGTTCCCTTCTTGCAGGTGGTGAGCAAACAGAGCCACCTCACCTGGGTTGTTTGTGCCGAGCCAAAGAACAACGTGTGCCCGCCCCGGGCCCAAGCGGGTACACCTGTGTCACGTCTCAAATCGGAACCCACACTGGTGTGGACGCATATTTTGTATAGTCAGTCAGATTCAGGTCGACTCACATGGCACCGCGGTGGGTCATGGTTCCTTTGCCCAAAGTATAGTAACCCAGTATCTTTTGTTGTTATCAGCAAAGTGCACCACGACCAGAAGCCGATGAGTCTACGTCTCCTGGCTGGGTTTTGTCTGACGGGTCCAGGTCCCAGCGATTGAACTGCGCACACGTCTGCCAGAAATTTTTGGACCCTTTAAGACCTATACCTACAAGCGTCTCTCCCATATCTGGCATCACTGTCTGATACTGGCTAATGTAACAAAAAAAAAAAGGGTTCTTGACTGGAACCCCCACAGCTGTCAGTAAATTACCCTGCTCTATAGTGTCCACCAATCAAAATCACACATAAGTGCAATGCAAATGCTGTTTTTTGTTTGGTACGGAGAGCATCGCCCTGGTGAAGGATGCAGCAGGAGGAAAGCGGGACATGCGGTCTGAGAGGGGCGGTCGGCACGGCGAGGTTGCCGGGGAACAGCTTTGCTTAACTGTGTTCGTAGTGGCGTTAATTGTCCGATAGCGATCGAAAGAGGTCAGTTTGCTTCAGAGGCTTGTCGGATGTTTGAAAAGCTTCTTTCTGAAGTCGGAATCGGGAGGGGATGTATCCGACAGCAACCTTAGCTTCCCAACAGCAACCATTCCACAAGCACGCCCACTTCCAGAGCAACGAGGGGGATCAGAAAGTAAGCAAGGCGCGAGCTTCCTTCCTGAGCCCTCAAGTGCGCCCGTTCGGAACAACTATGACTGCTTCACTTCCAGATGCGTTTTCACAACAGATCACACAAGCTAACTCATTTCTGCCATAATCGCGCCATGACTTTGCCCAAGTGCATCCTCTACCAGTGCTGCTTGGCACGGTAGGGAGAGCACAGGGATAAAGCCAAGATTAAAGCAAGAGCAATTAGAGGACAGACATCTTTAAGCTATTCACTAATCAGTGTGTCCTCAGCTGTGCTTTTAGGTCTCTTTGACAAAGAGGATTGAGGTTATGTCAGAAAGCTAATAAATCCTGGTGACTAATTTAGCACAAAGTAGCTGTTGATAAAAAAAACTAAAAAAAACAAAACTACAGCTTTATGGACAGAGCGGCTCCCCACGGTGGAGGTGTCCCCCCAAACTATGAACCTTCGAGGGATCCTCTCTGCCAGGAATGCTGAAGTGATGCAAGCCAGCGGTTGGCGTAGCAACATTATTTCTGATAGTGATACAACGCGTGTCACGAAATTCATGACAACAGCAGAGATGAAAAGGAGACGCGCTAATTCGGACTGCCGATGTTTTGTTACATTTTCAGAAGCAGCGATTTTGTTTTAAACACGGCAGTTGCCAGTGATGCACTCCTACACACTCCTCAAGTACTAACCAAAATGTTTTAGATCTAAATCTGGGATTTTTTTGGGTACGCAAAAGGGGTAGCTCCTCCCATAGTTCACATGAAAAATGGTCGAGGAGATAACAGCGGCTAACGGGCGACTGATGAAGTGAAATCGTTCAGTCAGAAGATGCCAGATCAACCATGCCCACTCAGGTCTGTGGAGACAAGTCAGGTTTCGCCAAACATCCCTGGCTACTTTAAGCCCATCTCGCTTAAAAGAGGTCAGAACCTCCAACATGGCTGCAGGAGGGTGTTGTCATCCTCTCCTGGACTGGTGGTGAGAATTTCAAGGCCCCTTCAAACCTTCCGCGTTGCCTGCCCGCGAGCAGATGTGCAGCTTGCAAACTCACAAATGGTTATAATTGCACTACGATTTCCCGTCTTTATGTTCATCTGCGACTGCCACCTACGTTCAGTCTGCTGAAATGTAAATTTACAATGTTTTTTTAAATTATTTTCTAGCAAGAAGGTTACCATGTGAATTCCTGATTTAAGGTGAGTTTGTCAAAATGATGCCTCTTTGGAAGGTCTCCGCGCTCCAGGACCACACTTTCGAGTTGTCCCCTTTTGACCAAAGCAGTTCCGATGCTAGCTCCTGGTGCTGGTTCAGAGTTGGTACAACATGTGAATCTTTTAAGAACCAGTTTGCTTTTCCACAGGCATGAGAGCCACCACATCATTACATACCTGCACACGTCCCACTGTATCTATTCGAACACTGGCTTTGTTCTGCCTGTGCTCTCCAGTTAGCTTTGGATTTCTGCTGAAGACCACAGTACGAGCAGAAAGGCTGTCTCCTCCTTGGACCACTGTTCTTTCAATTTGGCGTCCATAGTGCAAATCTTTTCTCAGTTCTTCCGTGGATGGCTTGGACAGCACAACACCGGCTCTGGTTGCCAAAAACGGTCATAATAGTTTACTGGGTTCATGGTCACGAAAACTCAGCCCCTGTTAGAGGTGGTTCTTTGTTGTAGACTGGCCAAGTGCTGATGCCTCTCTGGAATCAGTTTCCTGGCCGATAGCAAGAACAGGTACTGGCTCTGGACTAGCTCTGGGACCGCCTTGGTCGAAAAGGGGTACTTGTGTCCAAGATGAAACCCTCGTTAACAGATGACAAGCATGGTGCTTTTGTTTTGAAGGCAGGATGTACAAACAGTGGAGTGATTTCACCTGCGGTCGGAGCTCTGTTAGGAGTTTCTAGTTGGAAGCAAACAATGTTGATGACACATGTAGGAGAACTGAAGCATTTTTTAAACCTGGGCACTCACTCCTGAGGGGCCAAACCGATCGACAGGGACAAAAAGGATTTCAATCTGTTGATGGTCTTTACCGAACTGACGGTTCCCCAACGAGCCCCAACGCCAGCGTGTCGCTGTCCTCTAAAGGTCACCTCTGAAAGCTCTGACACTTCATTCTGTGGCTGCGGTTTGGAAACAAACCGTTGTTAATGTTCTAAACTTCACTTTCTGAATGGGAATCTGCTGCCTCGCCTCTCGGCTCCATCACTCACTCTCACTCACTCTCACTCACTCTCACTCACTCTCACTCACACTTGCAATGTTGTTCTTCCTGCATGACAAAAATTCAAAGTCGCACCATCTCCGCGGGGATCGTTCCCACAGTGATGTCAAGCATTTATAATCACAACCAGAGTCTGTCAGTGGCAAAACAAAAACAAAAAGAAGGCTTTCAGAGGACGTTGTTTCTGCCTTGTGTGATTATGTTGTCCTGCAATACCAAACAGACTGGAATGATTTTTGTTCCCATCTATCGTTTTGGCCTAAATCCATCAGGACCCAGGTTGCAGTTCTCTTTCCAGCATGACCTGGTGGACCGGATTGTGGATGCCAGCATGTGCAGACTGACTGCGGTCAGCATGGTCACAGACTTTGGGCTGCATGCGGTCTATGCGTACCCTCCTCGTCACGGCCGCATGGCAGCATTGACACGGACTCTCGCGGATATGCGGAAGCGTAAAGGGGCGAATTCGGCCTCACGCAGTTCATCATGGCAGCGCTGGCTCGGGTCCGGGAGTCTTCTCCTTTCAACACACCAAATCACGTCATTATTTCTCAACACCAAGCCTTGAAAAAAAACACCACGTCACCTGGACCAAAGGCTGGGAGCGACCGACTCTGCAGAGCTGGTTGTGTGAGTGTGTGTAAATATTTTTGTTGGGGTGTATCAGTTTATGGGGGGGCTACATAGTCTCTTGGCTGCCTGGCACTCATAGCTTCAGTTTGTGGACCACAGGAACAGGGAGGACCTGATGGATCTTGGCTCGGTCGGCGTCCACCTCCAGATGGACCCAGTCGGGGTGAAAGGAGCCCTTGAAGCCCACGAAGGCTACCTTATCTGCAGAGAGGCAACATTGTACCACAGTCAGAGAAACCATCGGTGCCACAGGGGGCCGCAAGGCAAAACAGAGTTGCCATGGTGACCCAGGCTCAGCAGGACACTGTTGCTGCACTCTGGAAATCACGATGACAGTTACCACCAGTGTTGGGAAAGTCATTCGGGCATCGCTGTTGGTCAGAAGCAGCTACAGACACAACAGCCCCATCTAGTGTGATTTAGTAGAACTTGTGCAGCGGTTTTTGGCCTCCGGACAAACTGAACACACTCGTTTTCTGACATACTGCAGTTAGTTGTTGTCACCTTTCAGTTTGATGCTTTTGTCTGCTCCAAGCCTCTCCAGGACTTTTGTCCAAGGTCCTCTGGTCACCAGGCGGCCTTTTGACGTCATGAGAACAACAGATCTGGAGAAACGGACAGAACGTTGCCTCAGGACTCGTGTTTAGCTTCAGCATGCGAGACATTATTTCACTCTAGCTTTTTATGCGGTTAAAACATCAAACAGCAGCAACTCTCCTTGTACACTTGCGAAAAGATTGGACAACGTCTAGATGGGGGCTCTGCGGCCTTCAGACCATCTACCTTTTTGTGGTTGAAGATTCTTCTCGAGGAGGCCCCTGTCTAAAACCAAATCCCAAATTCCCAATTCAGCATTTCCTGCAAACACTCATCCTTGTTGCAGCCCTCCAGCAATCCACCTGCCTTCTGCTGGAGGAACATTCTTCACATTTTGATTCATCAGTCCAGAGCACCTGCTGCCTTCATGGTTTCGGGCACGTGTGAATCACTTGGCTTCACTTGGGAGAAGCCGCAGGTCTGGAAAAGGGAGCGCTTGTAGACGGCGAATGAGGCCTGCGCCGCGCTGGTGTCTGGCAGATCTGAGCCGCAGATGCTGCTTGACATCTTTAGAAAGAGGAGTTACGTGGATGGTTTATTTCATCCAGTTTTCTCGGCCGTGCTTTCGGCTTGTCAGCTGTCCTGTCACTTTCTGCAGAGAAGCTTGGACTTTACAACAAGCCTTCAACACAGCAGATGAATATGAAAAAGATCAAGGAAGCTGTGCAGGATATTTGTCATGGAAAATAAAGTTCCTGGACTTGTACCTGCAGCTGACTTTTGACGTTCTAATGTGTTCATCCTCGAGTCCAACTGGCCATTTGAGCCAAACACAAAGACTTTCCCACCCGATGTTTCTGAGATATTATTTTGACAAAAAAAATCGCAGGTACATTATTTTACGAACCATCTTGAGTTGTCATCTTACCCGTCTTTCAGTCCACTGATGTAGTTGTCTATCTGTGCCGGGATGCCCTGCAGGATGGAGTTCCTGAAGCTTTTGCTCTCCACCACTTTCCCATCATTCCCATCAATGACTGTCAGCTGCACGCCATCTTCTGGCTGGTACAACTTCCTGCCGTTCACCTGTCACAAGACAGCCGGCCAGTCACGCTGCCAGTGCACCAGAAATCAGATCTGATCTGATTTTTTTAAATTATCATAATGTTAAAGGTCTCGTTTATGTTCATGTCACAACAAAATAGAAAAACTAAAAAGAAAATGACCAGAAAATGAAAGAAATACAATGTGTGCGTAAGATATTTGTTTAAATATGACAAGACGACCATGCTTCCAATGATTGAAATTATATATTTAAAAGTGCTCTCAGTGGAGGAACATCATGGACCCCTGTGGGCCTCCAGACCCTCATGGTGGGTGTGGACAGCTGGAGATGATGGTTACCTCAGTGAAGGCAAAGTCCTCCTTGATGTGGAAGAAGCGAGTGTTGTAGGACTCCAGCTTGACCTCCAGGAAGTGTTCTGCCGAGTGCTGGAACAAGCAGAATCGCAGTGAAAGCTGAATACACAACAGTCCACATGGTCCGGGTGAGTTTTCACTCACGGTAACGTTTCATGGTAGCAGCCCCCCACCGCAACCCCCCACCGCCTCCACAAGGTAACTCAACGCATAGGACATGGCGCTGGCAGCACTACTTCCTCAAAGATCTGCCATTTTAGAGAAAGCGAGGGAAGTTCCTGTAATATGAATTTATGGATGAGCGTTGTAGCAACCGCCCGTGCGGGACGCTCCCAGAGGACAAGCAAACGCACCTGGAACCAGGCCTGAAAATCGAAGAGCAGGAGTTGACGTGAGAAGCATCGCGGGCGAGTGTGAGCAGCCAATATCTGAACACGGTCCGTCGCCAATGTTCTTCCTAGTGCTGATTCCCGTGCGATCCCCCGGTTCTTATGTGTGCTGGTTTCCAGACCAGTCAAATCCACATCTGTTTATCCTCCTACATTTTTAAGCAATTTCATAACTTTAAAAGATTTCATCCGAGCATGTGATTAATGGTTCGATTACCGCTTCAACCGCCTCGTCCTGCAGTGTAGAACCTTTCAAATCGGAGACCTTCCTCCTCGCTTTGGCAAACGTGGGTGAGCATAGCCGGACTGGCAGCGGAGACGATGGAGGAGGTGATGGCGAGGAAGGGCAGAGTGAGTAATGAGCGAGTGGGAGGACCGAGAGGAGGAGGAGAACCAATGAGATCATCAGCAATGTTACCAGGCTGCTTTTCTCACCACATTACACATAGCTAACCCTTTCACGCTGGCAGGGCTCTGCGCCGGTTCTGGTACCAGAACCTAATTTGGAGTCGACCAGCACATTCAAACTGGACAAAAAAATGGTTTTCAACTTGTAAAGCTGGTTCTCAGCTGGAACCAAAAACAGCTGGTTCTTTCTCGCAACCCGTGACATCACCGGAGGGCATGTCGTATTCTGAGTCGTGAAGACCAGCAGTGGTCTACTGAAGAGACAAGATGTTTGGTGGCGATCTGGACAGAATTCCAGGTGAAGCTGGACAGAAGCTCAAGGAGGAGCGAGCTAGATGCCGAACCTGCGGAAGAGACGGCGAAGGCCGGTTCACCCCGATGCCGGAACTCAAAATTAATAACCTCAAGAAACCGAAGACGGAAAACCGGGACAGCAAGAAAGACTCGGGCAAAGGTGGAGCTGGACCTGGTGACGCAGGTCCATCTTTGCAGCTGCTGGACAGCCTGATGGGACAAAGACGCTACAACCATGGAGCGCTCACTCTGCACCGCCGCGGTCTCCTCGGGAGGTTGACTAGATACCGTCCATTGAAAGTAAAGTTCAAATAGGCAAACTTAGGTCCATCAAACACTGGAATAACTCATTTTGCCAAAAACCCAAATATTGTTGGCAACGATAACGAGCAGAGATGGCTGACTTGGCCCCTCCCCCCTTTCCTCACCTGCCTGGCGTTTGGAATCTTCCTGGGCATGGGAACGTCCACCACGGGCAGCTCGGAGTGCCGCGGGTACGCCTGCGCCCTGCAGTCGCTGGCCGGGCTTCCTTTGGGCACGACGGCGGTGATCTTCACCCTCTCGCAGCCCTTCACGGAGCAGAAGGCGAACGGCTCGCGGTCGTTGTGGGCGTGGACCTTCAGGAAGAGCAGCCTGCAGCACACACACACACACACACGCACACACAAAGCCCACGTTTGAACCAGCAGGAGGGGCGGAGCCAACATCTGTTTGGCGAGTAGAATAACCGGGCTAAAATCGTGCGCATGCTTGCACAAGTTGATCTGAAATGAAAAACACTTTTAAAAATGTTTTTTCTGCCATCATGGTGGAAATTTCCTATTCACAAAATCTTTTTTGTTATTTTTGACCAAAACCATCTTCAGCTTGTTAGCAACAGATGGCTAAAGGTAGAATTAGCATTGTTTTTGTCGTAGAAGCTCTTTCAGATGAGATACTAGCGGTGGGATTAATAAGGTCGTTTGAATTTGAACGTGGGATCGTTCACAGCATCATTTTTCTACTGACCTGGTGCGTGTGTGTGTGCGTGTGTGTGCGTGTGTGTGTGCACGTGTGTGTGTGTGTGTGTGTGTGTGCGTGCACGTGTGCTCCTGACCCCGTGTCCTCCTCCCAGTAGTAGTAGCCTCTGCTCAGGTGGGCGTGGTTGACCTTCTCCCTCTGCGTGGTCCTCATGAAGACGCCGGTCTTGCGGGTCTGCTTGGTCAGGCGGTTGTGGATGTCGGAGATGACGGTGAAGGTGGAGCCTCGAGGGTAGCAGAAGCCCACGCTGATCCAGTCATCCCTGGACGCACAAACACAGGGCAACGCATATTCGGATTTATGCAGTAATTAATTGGTTTGTTTAATTATTTTGTTTACTCATATTTTAGTATTCTCTATGTATCTTTAATTTGAATGACCCTTTCATTTTCAAAATTTAAATTCAATTTAAATTGTATTTATTTATTTGCTTATTTCATTATCGTATTTCTGCTTTAATATACAATATTTATTTTCTTTAAATTTTATAAAGTTAGTTATTAACTTATTTCTGTATTCTGTATTATTTTCTGTATTTCTATATTTATTTTTATTACATTTCAATTTAGATTTTTAAAAAAAATTCTAATTCAATTTCAATATTGATTTATTTATATATTTTACTAACTGGCATTGGTGTATTTATATATTTGTTTTATTACACTTTAAATAGTTTATTTTCTAATAAAATTCTATTTGTTTACTAATTTATTGACTTCTAATTGTGTTTGTATAAATGAATATATATATGAATTATCACATTTAATCATATTTACTGTATTTTTCCATTTGTACTTGCCAAATGAGCTTAGATCACGTAATCTGACCACAGCTGCGTTGTTTAACGCGTCACGCTGAACAAAGTCAGCAAAAATGCTGCCTTCATAATCAATTAGCTTCTCCTCAACAGGACTCCTGCAGCTGTTTGCCTCCGACAGCTCAGCTCAAAAACAATCCCAGCATGCCTCAGCTTCTCCCCGCCGCCGTCCTCCCCTGTGACCAGTGGGGGGCGCCATTGCCGTTCGCATCGCTCTTGTTTCGAGGTGAACAGCAGCAGCAGCAGGGGCTCACCTGCCTCGCCGGCAGTCACCGCGGTAACCTCAGGACCGATATAACATGACTGGACGTTGCTCATCATAACTAACGACGCCGCCACTTATGTCAGCACATCTGGACAGCAAACGTCTGGAGGACTCATTGGTTCCGTGTGAGGTTTTTTAATTTGTCATTTAGCGGCCATTAAAGGGAGAGGTCACGACTGGGAGGGCCATGTTAAACCAGTCCGGATATGCGGCAGGACGGTTGGGAGGGTTTTAAAACCACAGCTACCTGATCCAGGAAAAAAAAAAATGAAAATTTTACACTGCTTTTTTGCTCAAAATGTAAAAATCCGACATCCCCTGAAGCGCCGCGCTCTTAATGAGCTCCAATCAGGGAACCTTTAACAGGAATCTGATATTCAGGATCAGTGACTCGAGCAAGAACACAGGCGTGACGATGGGGGAGGCGGAGCCTGCTGTGCCGCGGGTAACGAGACTGACACGACAGGCTTACGAAGACCACCCATAGGTGGCAGCAAAGTGTCAAGGTAGGCAGAGAAGAAGAAGAAGAAGAGGACACAGCGGTGCTAGGGTGCTAGCGAGCTTCTGCTGGTGTCGCGGGTCGCGCGCTCACTGACTTGTTGAAGTTGATGAGCCAGACGATGACCTCGGCCGGCGCCGCCTGGTCCCAGTGGACGGTGTAGCCTTTGGCCAGCGTGATCACCGGCTGGAACTGCTGGTAGTGCTTCCGCTTGCCCAGAGCGCCCTCCAGTGTCAGGGGCCGGTCCGGGTACTCGTCTCTCACCATGTGCATGTTCAGGTTGGCAGGGTTTCGGGTCTGGACGTAGATCTGGAGACAACGCCGCTGTCAGGACGCAGTCCCTGCACAACTAAGCAGTCAACTAACTGACAGCCGCCGACTGCCGGCCTGACCCACCTGGGCGTAGCGGCCGCTGCAGATGGCGGCCTTCCAGTCGGGCACGTCGATGCAGTCGGGATGGCGGAGCAGCCAGTTGTCCTCCTTGACCACGAAGGCCCCAGGATACTCGCTGACTGAGCCATCCATGTCGTGGAAAATGGTGGTCTTGTCTCCATCCATCTGCATCTTACTAAACCAGGGACCAGGTTCCCCGAAGAACACCCGGGACGTGATCTGTGACAGGGGAGCGCAAACGTTACTCCTGGGTACTTTCACACTCGCCTCATCTGGTCTGTACTTTCAGATTCCAGGTCGAACCCTCCCCTGGACCGCGGTCCACAACCCAACAGCTGGAACCTGGTCCAACCTAAAGACAGGGTCTCGGTCCAGATCAGACTGAACCATGTTTAAGTTTGTTTTTTCGCTGGCGCGAAAGCTTTATTTTGAAAGCTTTGGATTGTTGGACCAATTACAGGAAGGCCAACAACGAACGGGAGCAAAAGGAGCCGCGAGCGGAGGAACCCGAGCGCCCGACTGACGCCCACATCCCCCGACTTTTCAACAGATTTCCGAGGACACAAAAGAGAGGAACTCTGAGTGCAGCATCACCGCGCAGAAGCTCTGGCAGCAGGTCACGAAGCCGCGTGACCAGAGGACGCCCTGCATCGACCAATGAGAACTTTTCCTCTTACGACGACCCGGATAACATCCTGGAAACTTCGCCAGCATTTGCTCGCTAATCAAGCTCCGCCCCTGACGTCACACTCGCGCCTGGTAACAAACCAATCAATGACAAGAATCTGGAGCTGCCGCCCACGTGGGTGAATGACGTCGCACATTTCAGTCTACGATTTATTTTTACCACAATGTCGCCCCCCGGTGGATGAAAACTGAACTGCTCTTTGAAAGAGTCCTGATATCAAAATTTCCCTGATTTTTGATTCTGGCATTTCCGTGCGTCTGTGCGTGTGTGCGCGCGTGTGTGTGTGTGTGTGTGTGTGCGTGTGTCTGTGTGTGCATGCGTGAGATAGGAGAACTGATCTC
>CAAKHG010043461.1:0-11335 GCA_901007715.1 Dactylopterus volitans
TAACCTCCTGAGAACCGGACTTTTGCTTGGTGTGCATTTTGCAAAAAACAATGTCCCCATATGAGGACGCAGGGTCTCAGGAGGTTAAAGTGAACTCTAAAATGCCGCCGAAGGCCAATGACGAGCCTCAGACTCAGGCTCCGCCCTCTGACCTCCTCTGACTGTTGCTGGAGGGGGAAGTCCTGCCTGAGGTCTCTGCTGACCAACCATGACTCGGCCTCCTGACGCATGCTGAGTCACCGCTCGTCTTATCTCTCCCAGCAGAACGTCACAAGTTCCTCAGCTTCTGGAAGTCTTTGAGTTCCTCGGCGCCCCCGTCAGCAGTCCGGATCAACAACGAACACCGTCACATCAGCCACGCGGGAACGCCGGGACGCGTCGTCCCATCCCGCCGCTCACTGGGGCAACCGGGCCACAGCGGGCGAATGCCGAGAGCTGATTGGTGCAGAAGCAAAGCTAGAAACTGCTCGACAAACCGGAAACACTGCAAAAAACAGCAAAAGCGGCTGAAGAGCTTAAAAAAGCTTCATAGTCTAGAATCATCTAAAAGGCGGCAAGCTGAATGGGAGAATAAACGTTGATAAGAAGCTGAAACACTTTGGCCGTTGTACCGTAGCTTTAAATGAGGAGAGGCAGTTAGCTAGCGACGCTGTTAGCATCTCCACTTATTTTAACGTCCAATCACCTTCCGGTAAAAACAGGCAGAAAGCGGCGCCGTGTCTTTAAGAGGCTGCAAGTGCAGAAGAAGAAGTGGACAGCGGGCACTTCCTGCTGCAGATGCGCGTGAACGCCGAGAGCCGATTGGTGCAAAGCTGCTGCTGAACAGCGTCATTGGAGGACGGCGATGATGTCACGCCGCCCAGCACCATTCAGGACAAGGTTTACGATGGAGGGAGGATCTCAGGGGGAGCCGGGCATCACACGCGAGACGTGAAGGTGTGATGGGCTGGTGGAGCTTCATGGTTCTGTGGAAGCTGAATGCTCTTTAAAAGCCTTGAAGGCTCCTCGTCGTCTTTTAATCTACTATTTTTAAGCCTGTAATGTTCAGAACCTCCTTATTGTTCTACTGGCTTTCCTCCTTTCGGTTCTGGCTTGGTCCGCCTGCAATTATGCACTTATGGTTTAATTTTAACGTTACATATTTAGTCTGTGATGCTGGAACATCACAGCCTCCCTCGGAGAACCAGTGAAGTCCATCCGCCCATACGGGAGCTTCTCCTGGGGCCTCCTGCAGCTCTGACCATAGTGGCAGCCGGTGGTCCAGTAGGGGACCGAGCGGAACCACCAGACCCACTGAGTCGGTTCACCTTTGTGAATCAGATGCGACACCTGAACGCATCCTGAGTCTCACCGCCTCATTCCAGAAGAAGATGAAGAACTTTGCAGAAACACAATAAGGAAGCTTGAAGCCTGATTGGCTTCAAGCCCGCTTCCCGACATCTGATTGGTTCCCACAAAGACGTGATTGATTATCGATGCTAGAGGACGCAGGAACCAGAACCAGGAGGAACCTGGAACAGCCACCAGCGGAATGTTCTGCTCATCCAGCGGTGTTCCGGTGCTGCCGGCGGGGGAAAGGCCTGCGGTCCCCCCGCAGAGCCGCCGCGTTACCTGTTCGGTTCCCTACCGGAGGTGCCCCGGTGCCCGTTACCGTTACCGGCGCCCGTTACCGGTGGCGGTGACTCACCTGTGTGCCGCCACGGCGCGGCTGTTGAGGTACTTCTGAGCGGTCATCACGCCGACGAACAAGAAGTTACTGGAGCGGGTAGCGGGTCTGTCGGTGGCCGGGGAGCCGCTACCCCGCGGCGGCCACAGGAGCCCGGCGCGCTCCCTCCTCATCCCCGCACTCAGGCCACATCCGGCCGGGCTCGCCTTCCGCTTGTGCCCCGCCGTCTTGAGCTCGCCGGCCCTCGGCAGGACGAGTCTGGACGCCAGCGTGAATCCGACGACCAGCCCGAGCAGGACGCTGAGCCAGGCTCTGCGGCTGCGACCCGCCATTCCAGCGAGCCTCCCCCCGAACCCCGAACCCGACCCGAACCGCGTCTGTGGGGAGCGCAGACGGTGAAAAGCGCCTGGAGACGAGCCGAGCCGAACCGAGCCGAGGCGGCGGCGGGAGCGGCGGCGGCGGCAGCAACGAGCGGCGCGTCGGTAGAGTCCGCGCCGGGAATCACAGACGCTCTCTGACGCTACAGTCGCGCTTCTCCTCCAGCTGCCTACGTAGCATCACCGCGGGCTCCGCCGCGCCGCCACCGGAACCCTCCTCGCTCCGCTCCGCTCCTGCTCGCTCCTCCTCGCCGCCGCCGCCGCCGCCACTCGCGCTCCGCAGCCGCGCGTCCGTCACCGTGAGCATCAGCACCGACCGGCAGCGTCTGTGTTCGCCTCCCGCAGCGGACACGTCCTCGCCGCTATCTCGCCATTCCAAGAATGTCGGACTGCCTGCGAAGCTTTAACGCAGCTTTGGCCCAGCGGGGCTTCCGTAGGCGCGCTGTGACTGGCTGCTGCGAATTCTTCCTGACGCGTTCACGTCACCTGGGAAAACTGAAGACCCGACACAGACTCCGCCTGAGACGCTGCTGCTCCAACGCTTAATAACGGGCCAACGCTGCGGCCACCAGATCATCATCATCATCATTATTATTATTGTTATTATTGATATTATTAGTACTATTATTGTCTCTACTACGCATGTCTGTCTGTGCCGGCCAGTTACTTCCGCTGCTTGCTTTCAACCAGCGAATGTTGGGAAAATTCCACATTTGAAAATATCGTCTCTTTTTCCACTACTTTATAGCGCAGTGACGTCACCATCGCGGCGCTCTGAGGACAGTCTGCCGGTAATTCAGGAAGCGCCGCGGTTTATGACTTTTATTTAGGTTTCTGCACCAAGACTCTGTTTGTGTGTGTGTGTGTGTGTGAGAGAGAGAGAGAAAGCGAGCCAGAGAGAGAAAGCGAGACAGAGAGAGAGACAGACAGACAGAGAGAGGGAACGCGAGGCGCATTAAAACGTTCCACACCAACCACGTGACCCCGCCGAGACTCGAGCAGATGAATCCGCATGCAAATGCGCGGCTGGCTGCTCACCATGCCGCGTCTGTGGTGTTCTTGTGTCATTGAACGCATCATCCTTTGTGCCCCGGGACAGAAGCCTGCACCTTTAGGTTAGAACGCCTGTAACGACCATGAGCTCATGTTTCTGTCATTAGATGACGGCGGTGGACGCTCACATGAAGGTCTGACACCTGAACAAAACCCTCCGTTGTCATGGTGACGGTGCTGCCAGCGAGATAAAGCCAAGAAACCGGATCGTCGCTCAAGTCCTCAAACGCAGCATCAGCCTCGGTCTTCTCGCTGGTCTCCACCGCCCCCCAGTGGCCGCAGGCGCCTACAACAACGCACACTGAAGAGCTCCTGGTTCTGGACCTGGACCTCGGGTTCTGGACCTGCCGGCGGCGTTCCCTCTGGATGACGTCACCGACGTCAGCGTGACCGAGCGCTGAGTTCGTTGCTTCCCTCTGAGTTGACCTGTCGACAGCTTCGATCTCTCTCCCGCACGCGGCGTGTGTGTGTGTGTGTGTGTGTGTGCGCGCGTGCCGTAGCAGTCCCGTCCAGTGCGCCTCGTTACAGCGGCAACCTGCACACCCAGAACCTGGTCGTCAGGCTTCAGACGAGGACGCGACAACGTTGAAGGTGACCGTCGTTAACGTCTTGGTGTCCCAAGAACATCCGCCCACCCGCTCCAGGTTCACGTGTGTGGGAGGACCGATGTTCTCCGACTGGCAGCGAACGCCTCGTGGACATGAGCCAGCTCCTGATTGTGTGGCCCGGTCGCTGTGGCAACGTGTTGCCTCCTTACCAGGAATCTGGCGGGAGCGCGTGGTGGACGAAGAGCTCCGGGGTGGTCTACTGGATTCTGGAGACACTGAACGCACCGCCTGGCGAGCGCTCTCAAAGGGACACTCGGACTCCCCGTGACCGCGGGTTTATTGCATAAAAGTGTGTGACAGTAAACGCATCACCCTGGTTACATTAATCAGCTGAAGCTATGAACTCAGTTACATGTATCAAGCATCTACCAGCTGCTGACCAACACCAGAGAAGAAGAAGAAGAAGAAGAAGATGACAGGGAACTCGCCACGCTGACGGGTGACCTCATCAGCCCCCCCTGCTGGCTACTTGCCATTTACAGGAGGGGCTTCATGACGAGCAACGCCGCCTCGCCGCCATGGAATCACGCGGTGGCGCGACGGCAGCTCGCTTCACTCAGTCAGTGCGGTTCAGGGTCACAGGTCAGAGGTCAGAGGTCAGAGACCGACGGCTCCGACCCACTTTAACCTCATCCACCCGACGACGGCCCCCTCCTGCCCGGACGCCACGAGCACGAGCCGCCCTGACCGGTCAGGGGGTTGTAGTCTGAAACACACACACGCACACACAGTGATGAAGGCAGCGAAACACACACACGCACACACACACACAGTGATGAAGGCAGCGAAACACACACACGCACACACAGTGATGAAGGCAGCGAAACACACACACACACACACACACACGTACGTACCAGAGGTGCGCAGTGGCTTCTTGTCCGTCTTGGGTCTGAGGGCGGCGCCCGCGGCGCCGGCGTCCTCTGGAGCCTGCAGGGGAGGCACACACACGTTTGTATGCGCGGCTGCCAGTCATGAAGCCACGCCCCCTTTTCGAGCATCCATAACTCATTAGAAGCAAACATGTCAGAAATAAGAACAAACATCAGGATGATGAAACTGCCTAAAATGACAGAAACCATCTTTGAGAAAAAATAATATGAAGTTGATGTTTTAGTTTGGTCCAAGTCCCGCCCACTAGCATGGAGGAGGCGGGGCTTATCAGCGACACTGCGGCCAGCCAGCAGGGGGAGACGGAGAGTTAAATACAAACAGACATGCTGCTGGTAGACTGACCTGAGGCAGCCTGGCGGCCCCCTTGTAGCTGCGCCCCTCCTGCATGCTCTCCCATATCTCGATCTTCTGCCTCCGCTTCTCTTCTTCTTGCTGTTGACAAACACATCACAGCTTCAGGACGCGCCGACACGTCAACGGCGTCCCTGAGGAGGACGAACACGGCGTCCGGCCACCGCACCTGTCTCTGCTTCTCTCTGAACACGGCCGCTTTGGCGTCCAGCTCCTCCTGCATCTTCCTCCGAGCCGCCTCCATGGCCTCCTGTCGCTTGGCAACCAGTGCAGCATCTTTGCAGGACAAACACCAGCAGGGTTAGCTGGCCATCGTCATGACAACACCGCTGAAGCACCTGATGGTTAACGGCCGTCTACCAGCCAAACACACCTGCCCAGGTTCACGTGACTGACAGCCAATAAGAATTAGATGACATGGCAGACAGCCTCTAAAAGGTCAGGTGGACGATGCTCCGTCAGTTCCAACCAGGTGTCTCACCTCCAGGATTGTTGATACCTACAGAGCCATGAAGGTCGGCTGAGCGTCACTAAGGTCGGCTGAGCGTCGCTAAGGTCGGCTGAGCGTCGCTAAGGTCGGCTGAGCGTCGCTAAGGTCGGCTGAGCGTGGCAGTCACAGTCGGAGCGAGGGTTGGCCTTGTGGTCTGGAAGGGTCATAGTGCTACATTGTCATTGTGGATAAGGGGGCACGGCGTCTTGGTGCAGCTCCTTCGGGTCTCAACGACCCCGCCGGAGGTTAAACGCCCGGCTCCACCTGAAGAGGCCTGCTGGATGAAGGTGAACCCTCTTCCATGTCGTCCAGTTGTCTTCCAGCTAAACTCACCACCCGATGACCCGGATGAATGAATCTACACAGACCTCCTCGACTCTCAGGATCTCAGCAGAACCCTTCTGAAGATCCAGGAGTTACTTCTACAAGCTTCGCGCACATGACGACACCAACTGGTGTTTTACTCATCTGACTGTCGTCATGGTAACGCTGGACCGCGCTGCTTGATGCTGACCTTGCTGTGTTTGAGATGGTGGGCCGGGCTGGCTGGATCTGGTCCTCCTCAGGTACTGGATGAGCAGGAAGACCAGTGTAGTCAGAACCAGCAGGTACCATCCATACTCAGACAGAACCTCTCCGGCTGTGGAGGACAGAGGGACACTGACTCAGGGACATAGATGTTCTGAGTCCAGTCCGAAATCTGGACCAGTCAGAACCGGTGCAGTCGCATGTCCTGCAGAGAATGCATGAAAAAAAAAGGCGGGAAAGAGAAGCCCAGCACCAAGAAACCGGATGTTTCTGACAAACACAGGAAACCTCATGACAAAGGCATCCTGGGAGATGATGCGTTCACTGGCCACCTCATTTATTCTGTCAGAGCCTTGAACGCACCGCGGCAACCAGGACGTCTTCTGTCCAACGTTCGCCTGCTGATGCGTTTGATGTCACAACGCCGGCCGGAAACGTGGCTGCTACTGTAAACTAACTTTACACAGCTGTCAAACTATGTGTGTGACATCATGCAGCCATGGTTGCCATGGTGAAAGAGCCATTATAGCAAACGCGTTTGCATGAGTGCCATTAAAGCAAGACCGGGATTACTTTCCCTCCCCTTGATCACACATATATGAACACACGAACGAGCTAATGTTTAACACTTTTTTTCTTTAATAAATTTTAACTAATGTTTAACATTTCCTGGTTTCCACGTCACACCAAGTGCTAAGTCAAATACTGGACCGGGATTGGCTCAGAACTGTCCGTGATGTCACAAATCCTACTTGTAGCCCCGCCTAATAAAACAAACATGTTTAATGCGCCCGGAGAGAATTTATACTTTAATCGATGCACATGAACAAAGGGCCTCCTGGTGTGTGAACATACGTGACGTCATCCTGCGCGCCAACGTTCAGTTGGAGGGACTTCGAATCACGTCCACGTCTGTCACGTAAACGCACCGCGGGCTGCCGAGACGCGGCTCGTCGAGTCAGCCGGCTAAACGCTGCTGTTAGCGAGCTACTAGCATGCTATCGTTTGCCGACGTAGGGCTGCCAAATGAAGCTCCGTGAACGCAGCGCGGGCTGCCAAATGAAGCTCCGTGAACGCAGCACGGGCTGCCAAATGAAGCTCCGTGAACGCAGCGCGGGCTGCCAAATGAAGCTCCGTGAACGCAGCACGGGCTGCCAAATGAAGCTCCGTGAACGCAGCACGGGCTGCCATGGTCGCCACCGCTGGTGACACGACTGCGGTCATCAAACGTCACATTAACTTCCAGTCGCGGAGTCAAGTTACCAAAGTGGCTGAAGAAACTCAGGTCCTGGTTCCGGATCGGCGCCTTCTCCACCAGCGGCGCGCCCGCGTCGTCTACGTCGGTCACTTCCACGTCGTCCATCTCGCGCGAGGCCTCGGAACTGCCGGTAAACGCGGCGTCGCTGCGGCGTTTCCGCTACAAGTGCTCCGCTAGCATGCTAGCGAGGCTAAGAACGCGGAGCTGCGCTCGGCTGACGTGGTGACTTCGTGCTGCGTTCATGGCAGTAGGACATTACGACACTCAAAGCAACGTGTGGGGGTCTGCCTGCCATGAAACGCATCATCAACCAGGCGTCGTTAATGCGGACAGCTGCGATGTCATCACGCAGCCCAGCATGTCATTTAATGTAGAATGGGAGACTTCATTTTCTCAAAAATTAAGTTTTTTTGAAACCCATCCTCCAATAAATGTAAACTTAAAAATTGAGCCAGAGAATAAAGGCCTTAAAAGACCAAACATTTTGATAGTTGAGATGTTTCCATAGATCCCCACAGGGCTCAAACAGCTGGTATACCCTTTTAAAGAAACCCACTCAGAGAAAGCTCAATTTTCCAGCATTTCCTAACAAATCTGAAGTTTTACACAATCAAAAGGTCGATGTAGCTTAAATTCCACATGAAGCACTGGAGTCGCCATATTATTAAATTTCCTTGAATTTTTGTATTTTATTAAAAATGTGCTGTCAGACATCAATTTTCCTGTTTGTGAAATATCACAAATTAAATATGGAGTTGTTGAAGCCGAGACGCAGATGCCGTTTCCATCTCATACCCAATACTCCCACCGGCCCTGAAGGCAGCATCTGCACCCACCCATAAGCAGTCATTTAAGGCTAATTTCATCCTGTTAATTATTCCAATACTCGGATTAATGGTTCAGAGGATAGGAATTAGCCTTTTTCAGCCATTTTAAACATGGAAAATAGGTCTCAATATTGTAAAAAAAAAAAAAAAAAAGTCATTAATTGCATCATGGGGGATGTAGGACACACACACGCGGCAGGAAAGAACTCAATTTAATACGTCATTGTACGAAATAAAAAACAGGAAATACAAAGTAAATTACATCATGCTGCGTTCAGGAGCCATTAACAGGAGGCTCTTGGTCCATGTCCTCATCAGCATCTTCGTCTCCTTCGTCCATCTCCACGGCTCCACCCCCAACATGTGGCTCCATGAGCGTGCCGTTGCCATCTTCAGCTTCCTCCTCCTCCTCCTCCTCTTCCTCCATCCCAGCTGCACCTGAACATCACACACACACACACACACACATTCAGACACCAACCCAACACCAACTTTCTATGAGAACCACACGGACGTCAGCTGATGGACGAGAGTCAGACGTTCTCTCTGCCAGCTAATGAAGGAACAGCTGGCTCTTTAGCTACCAGGCGCTACGCCGAGCGGCTGCTAGTGGCGACCATTAGTCCACGTGATCAGCGGGTCACCGGCGCTCACGGCTGAGACCAGAAATGCCGGCTGTGCCGAGTCGCTTACATTTAAAAATGGTGTTTAGTTTTATCTGACGGATACGCCTTCGCTCACCACCTTCACCATCCACAGCAGCTGCACACCAGATAGAGGCCTCTGCTGGTGGCGATGACATCATCCGTTTAAATAGAGCCCGCATGAAAAGCACAAGGATCGTGGGACGTTCTAAACCTGCAGCTGGTGCCATCGACTGAGGCCATCTATTGATCGACTGAGGCCATCTATTGATCGACTGAGGCCATCTATTGATCGACTGACGGCATCGGCAGTGCACTGACATCTAAAAGTGATTTCCTGAGGTGAGGTTTAACAGGCTTCAGATTCTACTGTCCTCCACCACCGTTACATAAAATGGGGACAAGGGATGAGTGACTGTTCACAGGTGCTGCCTTGGAAGGAACTCTGGTGCGTCTGATGTGGGATTGAGGGATTGGGATTGATATTACACGATATGATACATGGGGCGGCATTACTCAGTTGGCCGAGTGACCTTCTAGGAACCGGAAGGTTACTGGTTTGATCCTCATCCCCGTGAAGTGTCCTGAACTGATTGCTCCTGGTGGGCGTGGGAGCATGGGAGCGTCCGCTCCTGGTGGGCGTGGGAGCGTCCACCATCAGTGCATGAATAGTGAGTGTGAATGAGGCCGTGGTCGTGTGAGGCGCTTTGAGTCCCTTCGAGGTAGAAAAGCACTATAGAAAATGTAAGTCCATTTACCAAAGGAAGTTGAAAGGAGGAAACCCACTGGGAGCAGGCTGGGTTGATCATTACTTTTGGTTTGGGGGGTTGGAGAACTTCTGGTTGGGTTGTATTAAAACAACGTGAAAGGGAATAAATGGCAGATTTGTAGCCTGCTGGTCTAAGCGCGAGCTCAGGCTGACGCCGGAGAAGCAGAGTGAGGCCTCTCGCATGGCACAATCGTCACGGCTGCCTCCAGGTCTTCGTGTCCACTGCCTTCATCCTTGCATGGAGCTCTCAGCCACGCAGGTGTGAAGGTGACGCGCCACTGCAAACCCTTTTATGTTTATAATAAATGAGCGAACTGCAGATCACGTGACCGTCGCGTGGATGCATCCACCTCAAACATCTCCACCACCAGCAGTGTTAGACCAGCTGACCTTGTCTGAGCTCGCGGCCTGGGATCTGGCCGGCCTGCAGCATCCCCTTCAAGCGCTCCACCTCTGCCAGCGATGAGGCGTTAGCAATGGCGTTCTGAAACACACACAAAAATTGCAGCAAATAAGCTCCTCTAAATCCTGTTGTCATGGAGAAACAGCATGTCCACTGGTGTTATTGTCACTAGGGTTGGTGGTTGGACATCAGTACAACAGCGAGTCTCGCGCCACTCTTGCTTTTGCTTTTCACTGCGGCTGCTCCTGCTAGCACTGTCACAGGACTTGTAATACTTCTAATTTGGCAAGCTTGAAATGATTGCTCGGTAGCTGGGGGTTCACTCAGGGTTCACCTTGAGCTACCAGCTGATGAAGTAAATGTGATAAGTGTGTTTTAAAGAAAAACATGTGGCCTCTACTCATCATGGTAATCGGTAGCGGCGAGTCATACGAACAGCAGGAAGTCAGCTCAACATGTAACGAACATGGAAGCGTATTTTAAAGAGCGAACCTTGATGGCCTCCACGTCAGCTTGAGATGGCCCCATCCTCTTCTTCTCCAGCTGTGCCGCCGCTCCAGGCGTGAACCTGCAAGGAAACACGTCTCGGTCAGAACCGTCGGAGCCGCGGCAGCTTCTCGGACCTCTAAACCAGGGTAGTATCTTTTCTTGAGTCAAATACACTGATACACTGAGCAAAGACAGCAGTCCTGAGCAACACTGAGGATCACACGTCTGTCACATTAGCTGGAGCAAAGAACCAACCAGACACTTTTGGCAGTGATCTTGGTCTCTAAGCATTTCCATGCAGTCCGAAATGTGAAAAATGAATTTTTGGAATTTGATAGAATGATGGCCATGGCAGTGTGGATGGCCGTGTGTGTGCTGCTATGTTTTGGACCGTTGATCAGCCGGATCCAGTGATTCTGAGGAGCTGCCGTCCAGCCGGGACTCTTCGTCTTACGTTTTCGCTTGCTTGGCAATATCCTTTGCAAGTTGAGCACCTCGTTTGCCCTTGAACATTTTCTCTGCCTCCTGCCGTTCCTACGACAACAATGACACAGTTAACCCCTCAATCATGGCACACTGACCCTCCAGAGGAGGAGAGGTCTGTGAGGAAAACATGCAATTACCCACAACTCCTCTGGACAATGGACAGGGAGTCTCCAAGGTTGAAGCGTTAAACGTTAATACACAATAACATGGAACTACAGGAGCAGTGGGTGATGAATGTTTGCTGGAATAAACAATGACATCTGATAACACTAGCAAACAATTCCTTCTGGGTATAAATGAGCCAAGAGCAGCCATACTGTGCTTCAGCCAGCCACTGTGAGGGCCACATATACCGGAGGGGCGACCAGTAAAAGATGCGAATCGCTGGCGCATTCATAAGGGCGTCCAAGTAGGACCGCTAGAGCGGCTACCGAGGAGGCGGGCTGCTGGCGCCGGGCTGCTGGCGCCGGGCTGCTGGCACCAAGTGCCAGC
>CAAKHG010043462.1:0-19981 GCA_901007715.1 Dactylopterus volitans
ACACACACACACACACACACACACACACACACACACACACACACACACACACACACACACACACACAGCACTTGAGTCTGTTTACATCTGATGTGATGATGATGATGATGATGATGATGATGATGATGATGATGATGATCCCTGTAGCTTCGTCCTCTCGCCTCTTGACCCTGCGACCTTTGTGCCGTCATGCGTCCAGGCGAGGAGGGCGGCGGCTTGGACGAGTCTTGCGATGACTTCACTGACCTCAACCTGTCGCACTGCTTCATGGGAACCAGCCTGTACGTGCGTCTGCTGCTCTACACGCGCTCCAACCCGGCCTGCGGCCGCGAGCTGCAGCACCGGCGCCCGTCCTCGCAGCCGCTCTTCAACCTCTCCCGTCCCACCGCCTTCGTCATCCATGGCTACCGGCCCACCGGGGCCCCGCCCATCTGGATCGACCGCATCGTGCGGCTGCTGGCGGAGCAGGAGGACATGAACGTCATCGTGGTGGACTGGAACAAAGGAGCCGCCAACCTCAACTACTTCACAGCGGTGACCTACACGAGGGAGGCGGCCCTCAACCTGACCGGCTTCATCCTGAACATGCAGGTGGGGAGCGCCGCTGCCCCCTAGTGGCCTCAAACCATGAACACAGTTCACGAACACAGTAAACATGAAGCGTTATCAGTTTGCGTTTCTAGGTCTGCATGCATCATTCGTCTGCTCCCATCGGTCCATGTGTGATCCCCTGATGTTGTCATGCCTGGTCCAACCTGATCGACCAATGACGAGGCTGCATGTGTGTGCAGGAGGAGGGCGCCTCGCTCAGCTCGGTCCACCTCATCGGCGTCAGTCTGGGAGCGCATCTCGCCGGGTTCGTCGGCGCGAACCTGAAGGGGAAGATCGGACGGATCACAGGTAACGACGACGGGAAAATCGATTGGCTGTGGGGAAGCTTGGTGGGCGGGGTTTAAGTGCAAACACGACGTCGATAAAAAAGCCACTAGATGAGGAGTGGTAGAGTCAGCAGGTGACGCTTCCTGTCCGTCCTCAGGCTTGGACCCCGCCGGGCCCATGTTCACCAGCGCCGCGCCCGACGAGAGGCTGGATCCGTCGGACGCCATGTTTGTGGATGTTCTTCACACCGACATGAACTGTGAGCATCAGGGCGTGAACACGCCAGCACAGCCAGCACAGCGCCGTGCGTGGTGGCACATTTACCAGATTTCTGTTGCCATGGTGATCCAGTATTTCCTGTTTAAGCTGCCTCATTTGCGTTACATTAAGCATGAATGAGGCTTCAGAGCCCCTGAGCAGGTCAAAGGTCAGCCAGAGGCAGGACTTTAGTTAATTAAACATTACGCTTGTTTGTTTGGCAGCAGATAACGAGGTCAGTGTTCTCATCAGCTGTGTGTGTGTGTGTGTGTGTGTGTGTGTGTGTGTGTGTGTGTGTGTGTTTTCTAGCGTTTGGACTGAGAGGAGCTCACGGACACATCGACTTCTACGCCAATGGAGGAGCTGATCAACCAGGATGTCCTAAAACCATCTTTGCTGGTAAACACACTCACACACACGCACACACATGCACACACACACACATGCACGCACACACGCACCCACGCACCCACGCACGCACCCACACACACACACACGCACCCAGACGCTTACTTTTCCTGTCCTCCAATAGGAAAGTCATATTTTGTGTGTGACCATCAGCGCTCCGTCTTGCTCTTCCTGTGCGCCTTGAACCGGACCTGCAGTCTGACCGGTTACCCGTGTGGGTCCTACAGCGACTTCCTGGAGGGGAGGTGCCTGCAGTGTGAGGCCTTCAGACCCGCCTCCTGCCCCATGCTGGGTGAGCATGAACTCTCGCGTCTGCTCCCATCAGCACTGTCGGCCTATTTGTTCACACGCTAGAACACGTTTTTACTCTGAAATGGAACTTTTTGACTTGATGTGTCACCTAAAACATCTGCATCCACACTGAGAATGAACTCTGACCTCCTGACCTACACTTGATCCCCAAAAAGACAAGTGACCCTCCACGTCCCGTCTGGTCTCGCCTGCAGGTTATGATGTCGGCCAGTGGCGGGAAACTCTTCTGCGTCTCGGACAGACCAAAGTGTTCTTCAGCACCACGGCGACGCTGCCGTACAGGAGTGAGTGTGACTGCGCGTGCGCGCCACGGCGACGCCTGCGCGGCGCGGCGAGGCTGTAATGCCATGTGTGTCCTGTGTGTGGCAGAGCTGAGCTACAGGGTGGACATGGTGACGTGGAACCAGTACCTGCGCTGGGGGGTGGTCTACATCCGCCTGCACAGCGGCCGCAGCTTCACCGAGGCCCGAATAGACCAGTGAGTGTTTGTGCCGTAAACCTGCATTCACATACACAAGATGCGTCACCACAGAAGATGCTCCGCCCCTCCCCATGGCGGTCAAAGCAGGGACGCGAACCTTCCCTGCAGCATCCGAGTGGAGGGTGGAGGCTCCTCCGTGACTTCCTGCAGCTCATCCTCTCAACTTAACTCCATGCCAGTAATCTCTCCTCACAGAAAATGTGTTAAGCTCCGCCCATCTGCAGTCCTCTAGAATAAAACTCCTCCCACTCCTTTAAAACCACTAAGACAGTGAAGTGCGGCGGCGGGACGCCGTTGCCATTGTTAAGTCCTCCTGCGCGCAGGTGTCAGTGGGCGGAGCTAAAGAGCAGCCATTATCCCGAGGCCGTCAGAGACCCGACGAGTCATGAGGGGATAACGAGAGCAAATCAGAACACTCGCTGCTTCCGTCGTGTCGTGTTGGTGCTGATGCCCCGCCCCCTCCCCTCTCCGCAGCAAGCTCCTGCGCTTCGAGCAGTACACGTCCACGCGGCTGCTGGCGCAGTTCGACGAAGACCTGCAGCACGTGCAGAAGATCTCCATGCGCATCAACACCGCCAACGTGATCGGCCCCCGGTACAAGATCAGACTGCTGCAGATACGCTTCACGCCGCTGGAGCGCCCCGAGAGGTGGGTGCCCCGGAGGTCAGGCCGGCTGACCTCTGACCTGCTCATCAGATCTTACCTCGTGCTGGCCTCCATTCAGAGAGCTGACCTTTATTGTGAAAGCGATGTCTTCCGTCTCTCCAGGTCTCTGATGTGCCGCTTCGACATCATCATGGAGGAGAACATGGAGGTGGCCTTCCGCCCGCTGCCCTGCGACTCTCGCCTCTGACTCCTCTTCTTCTGTGGTCACGTGAAGTCCCTGCTGGAGACACTCACACATCCTCTCGAGGTCACGGGGTCTCCTGGTTTGCCGGGGGTCCATCAAGGGCCTCTGCGGGACACAGGAGAAGCCTTCTCATTGGCTGATGAGGGAGCTATGGATGCTTCCTGCTCATTGGATGAAAGTGGAGATTTAGTCTGCCGAGGTGTGACGATGGCGGAGCAGGAGGACCTGCAATCAGATCAACTTCGCATCTATTAATCAACACGGCGTCCATGCCGACCGCAGCGATGACATCATCTGCTGTCCTTGACACTGCAGAGGAGGAGTCAGCGGATTCTGAGGGAGCCAATGATTTTAGTTTGGACTCATTGCCCTCTGACGACCTTTGACCTCACTCAGGCAGGAGTGCGTTGAGAGGAGGAACATGTGGGGAACATGTGGACCAGCGCAGATCCACCAGACCAGTTCAGACCTCCGTCGCTCGTCATCGTCCGCTCGCGAGTCAACGTCAACGCTTCCTGCAGGTCATGTGACCTCTGCATTAGCTCATGGTTTACACTCATCCCATTGGTCCAGGCCTAGATGCGTGTGTGAGTGTGTGTGTGTGTGTGTGTGACAGTGTCTGCAGTGACACTCTCTTCTTCGTGCCTTAATTTCCTGCAGCCTGTGACATCATCACCTAACCCGATTTACCCACGAGGTCATGACCTCCCAGCTGCTATTTATGCTGCTGTGAGGTCATTATCAAACCACTGGAGAGCTTAACTGTGGGTTTACTGCAGGTTACTGCGCTCGGTCAATACAGTTAACTATACTCCACTGTAACTCTCCAGGGAATGTGCTTTACTGTTGTGTAATGGTACTTTACTGTACTCGTAGTACTTTACTGTAGTTTTACAATAATTTGAGTTTGTTTTATAGTATTTTACTGTTGTTTAATGGTAGTTTAAACTACTAACTAATAATTAACATTGGTTTTACGATTGTTTACATTAGTGTACAGTAGTTTAATATATATGTATATATATATAAAGTAGTAGAGATGATAGTACTTTACAGTGTTAATAGTAGTTTACTGTAGCTTTACAGTAGTTTGAGTTAGTTTTATAGTAGTTTACTGTTGTTTAATGGTAGTTTACAGTATTAGGTTTACATTGGTTTTACAGTTGTGAATAGTAGTTTATGGTATTATAGCAGATTACTGTAGTTTTACAGTAGTTTGTTAGTTTTTTAGTAGTATACTGTTGTTTAATGGTAGTTTAAAGTATTAATAGCTAACATTGATTTTACGATTGTTTACATTAGTGTGCAGTAGTTTAGATTAGTTCATAGTAGTTTACATTTGTTTAATAGTAGTTTACAGTATTAATAGTAGTTTACTGTAGCCTTACAGTTGTTTCAGTTAGTTTTATAGTCGTTTATAATATTGATAGTTTACATTGGCTTTCCAATTGCATACATTACATATGTTCGATAGTAGTTTACTGTAGCTTTGCAGTAGTTTGCATTATTTTACGGTAGCTTACATCAGTTAACAGTAGTTTACATTGGTTTATAATAGTTTACATTTGTTTATAGTAGTTTACATTTGTTTAATGGTTATTTCATGAGTATTGCATTCATATACGTAGTAGCTTTCTGTAGTTTGCATTAGTGCTTGGTAGTTTACATAAGTTCCCAGTTGTTTGCATTAGTTTTACATGAGTTTGCATGAGTGTAGTTTTTTGCATGACTTTTACAGTAGCTGTACTTACAGTGACTGCGTTCACACCTGACTGGCTGCAACAAAGGCAGCAGCAGTGGATTCTACATTCACACGTCAGGTGACTGTAACCGTTCACTCGTTACATTCACACGTGTCAGGTGACTGTAACCGTTCACTCGTTACATTCACACGTCAGGTGACTGTAACCGTTCACTCGTTACATTCACACATGTCATACACGTGTCAGGTGACTGTAACCGTTCACTCGTTACATTCACACATGTCAGGTGACTGTAACCGTTCACTCGTTACATTCACACGTGTCAGGTGACTGTAACCGTTCACTCGTTACATTCACACGTGTCAGGTGACTGTAACCGTTCACTCGTTACATTCACACGTCAGGTGACTGTAACCGTTCACTCGTTACATTCACACGTCAGGTGACTGTAACCGTTCACTCGTTGCATCCAGGTTCCTGGATGGGGGAGGACTTTTTGGGCGTGAGCAGTATTAACAGACTACATGATGATGAAATGTGTTGCTGTATATATAGTTGACTTTTTTACTTTGTCTTTTCACTCATTTTGAAATAAAATCTTCATTTATAAAGATGCTGGTATATTTTCTGAAGCTTCAGTGTCGCTTTAGATTCCTCCAGTGACATCAAGGATGCTGATGTTTCTTACGGTGGGAACGTTCATTGTGAACTAATTAATAAATGCACTCTGGAAGCAGAGGCAGAAAGACGTGGAGCAACAGGTTCAACCAACGGAAAACACGACGTTCACTAGCACATCATTCATGGAGGAACTGAAACCAGCTGAGGTCTGAAAAACTCACCATGAAGAGACGAGGCAGCAAAATCTGGCAACATCTACAGATGACAAACAAATATGTCAGCACTTAAGTCACCTGAGACTTTAACGAGCCGACCTTATCTGTAATCCTTATCTAGAACCATCATGGTCTCTGCTCTTAAGACAAAATGTGATATTTGTTTCCAGAAGTCAAATTCAACCCAAAATATTGCGTCATCTTCCAGTCAAGTAATATTCAGTCATAAGAACACGTGGCTGCAGTTAGCTTGTTAGCATCAGCATGAGGCTCTGCAGTGTGACGCATGTGAAGCTCAGATCCCGACAACTCAGCCAATCTGGTGACGCCTGGCTGCTCCAATCTTCGTCACATTTGATAAGGTGTTGAAATTGCTATGTCCAATCAGATTCCTCTCAATATTATGTCCCACCCACCTGCCCTGCTTCACTAAAAAATACGTCTCAACATAGGACAGGACGAGGAGCTCTTGTATTGTTTAGCTCAACAGTTGCTTAATAGTGGAGAAGCTAATCCAGCTAATGTGCTCCTGAATCTTACTCCAATACAACCAACAACATTGACCACTGACGGGGAACAACAGTGATTATCTGGTTACCATGGCACCTGTCAGTGGGTGGGGTATATTAGGTATGAAGTGAACATTTAGTCCTCAAACTTGACGTGTTAGAAGCAGGAACAATGAGTGAGTGTGAGGATCTGAGCCACTTTGACAAGGACCAAACTGTGATGTCCAGACGACCGGGTCAGAACATCTCCAGAACTGCAGCTCTTGTGGGGGGTTCCTGGTCTGCAGTGGTCAGGACCTATCAAAAGTGGTCCAACAGGGTCATGGAGGCCAAGGCTCACTGATGCAGGTGGGGAGTGAAGGCTAGCCCGTGTGGTCCGATCCAACAGACCAGCTACTGGAGCTCAGACTGCTGAAACAGTTGCTGCTGGTTCTGATAGAAAGGAGTCAGAACACACAGTCATGGTGGTTTGTTGTGTGAGGGACCAGTCAGGGTGCCCATGCTGACCCCTGCCCACTGCTGGAAGCACCAACCATGGACACGGGAGCACCAGAACTGGACCACGGAGCAACGGAGGAAGGTGGTCTGGTCTGATGGATCAGGTTCTCGTTTCCAACATGTGACTGCGTCTCTTACCTGGGGAACACATGGCATCAGGATGCATTATGGGAAGAAGGCGAGCCGGCAGAGGCAGTGTGATGCTTTGGGCAACGTTCTGCTGGGGAACCTTGGGTCCTGCCATCCATGTGGATGTTCCTCTGACACGTAGCAGCTACCTAAGCATTGTTGAGGACCATGTCCCCCCTTCCATGGAAACGGTATTCCCTGATGGCAGCGGCCTCGCCTCAACTTCCAGGACTTAGATCTGCTGCTGACATCTTGGTTCAAGGTACCACAGCAAAGAGCAGAGGTCTCACAGAGTCCAGAGCTCCACAGGTCTGAGCTGTTTTGGGCGGCAAAAGGGGGACCTAGATGACATTGGGAAGGTGGTCACATTGTTATGGCTGACTGAGTGCATCTCCAAGGTGAACACCACCATTGTGGTGAGTAACTACAGAACGTCCTCCCCAGCGCTCAGACGTTCCGTTTAAACCGAAGTGGATGCTTAAAATACGATAACTGACCTTCTCTCCACTTCCAGACTGAAGGATTCAGCCGTTCATCAGGCGTCGCGCAGTTTCACATAAAGAACACCAACATCTGGCTGCACCCCATCTAGTGTCCGAGTTTAGAACGGCACTGAGTTCTTAGCTGCACTTTTCCTGAGCTGCATGTCAAAAACCAAGTGGACTATATCTTTAAGATGATAAACAAACAGACCAATTTTTCACATTGATTTTTATTACTTAAAGACTATTTGAATCTTGTAAAGGCCCATCCCGTCCATCATCCAAACGTCTGCTGTGACCTTTAAAATTAAACCTGACGACTTTGAATGAACAGCAGAAGAGCAGCAGCAACAGTCAAAAGGACAAGCGGTTTATTGGGGCGGCGGCAGCGAGGCAGTGAGGTGGCGGCGGTTTATTGGGGCGGTGCGCAGCGTGGCGGCGGCGGCAGCGAGGCGGCGGCAGCGAGGCGGCGGCTCGGCTCGTTGTCGGTACCGCCAGCGTGATGCTTCACCAGCATGTTCATGAACGCTGACACGAGAACCTACCAACATCACTGGTGACGTGAACTTGACTGATCACTCAGCAGGACGCGGCGTTCAATGACTTCAACGCCACCGCAAAGTCACACTATCTGTTCATGATGTCACTGGCAGCCGGAGGGAAAACACAGAGGCTCAGACGAGGACGAGGACGCCGAGCCATACAAAGACACAAACAGCAAATATCAGTGTTTCACATTCATCTCAGTCGGCCGCTGCCACAGAGCGGCGGCGCCTCCACAGAGCGGCGGCGCCTCCACAGAGCGGCGGCGCCTCCACAGAGCGGCGGCGCCTCCACAGAGCGGCGGCGCCTCCACAGAGCGGCGGCGCCTCCACGGCGCCAATCAGGCAGACACAAACGTGTCCTCAGTCTTCATGGGGGGCTTCCAGGTGAGACGATCACCAGTTTGGACCTGTGAGGGGTGAGGACAGAAAGACAGAAAGGAGGATTCAGGTCACGTCTGCGCGCTGGCGGCTTTCCCGCGGCTCAACCTGGGAAAATAGCTAATAAAAGAGGATTTGGCCAGCAAGATGGAGAACAGCGAGCAGAGAAATTGGATTGGACAAGCTCAGGTATGATTAGAAGCTGACCAGCGTGGGAGGGAGGGGGACACCTTAAAAAAGTAACGTGTCACTGGGTCAAAGGTCAAAGTAAGATTCCGCCAGCCAACGGCCTCCTGCTGTTTGTGTAACAGCAGGAGGTCGTTACACAAACAGCGTTCCACATGAGACGCTGAAGGCCGACAGCCGAAGCATGGAAGGCACCTCGGCAGGCTGCAGCAGCCAGCGTCTACACAACCATCCATTCATCTACTCATGTCACATCCAATCAGTATCAACCTTTGCCAATATGTTGATATCAATTAGTATCATCTCTTAATCAGAGTCCATCAATCAGGACCTTACCTATGGCAACACTCGGAAAAAAAACCCCTGTTAGTTTATTGGTCACCTGCAGGATTACTGTGGTCGTTCTGTCGCCTCATTGGTCCGAGGCGGTTGCGGGTGTTCCCGCGTTGAGGGCCTGTGTTCAGGCGGTAGGAGGCTCCTCTCCTTGGTCCCTGAAAGAGAGGAATGTGTGAGCTGGACCACTTGACCGGGCGATCACAGCTCGAGACGCGCCTGCACCTACCGCCGCGCCCTCCCACCTCCTGGTGGGCTCCTCTTTCCAGGAGAATCCGTCATCTTCCATCTGAGCCAGTTCGTCCGTGTCGCTGAACTCTGAACTCTGCTCACTGAAACCCACCAATGAGTCATGAAGCGCTCGCTCCAGCCTCGGCTAGGCACACGCATTCCAGCAGGGGGAGAAGAGAGGAAGCTAAAGTCACCTGGCCGGGCCGAGTGGTCGCTGGCTGTGTCCTGGTATAGTGACCTTCACCCCCTCCAGCCTCTCAAGTCTGCGCCTCTCCAGGTCGTGTCTCAGGTCGCCGGGGCCTCGCGTCGGCTGCTGGCTCAAACCCTGCCATCACCACACCGACACCATCAGTCACACCGTCACTGCGTGTCAGGTGCCTGCTGATTGGTGGAGAAATTCACCTGCACGCTTCCCAGCCTGGAGAACAGCGGCGTGTCGCCATCGAGCGGCAGGTTCAGGTTGAGACTGAAGCCGCTGAAGAAAAAAATCCAGGAGAGGATCATGTTCAGAGCTAAAATGCGATCTTGTTAATATTACAAAAACACTAAAAACGGCCAAAATATTTGTTGATTGACCGAGTGACACACCGGCTGGAGCTGAATCTTTGGTTCAACGTCAGCTCCTCCGTCTCTTCCTCAGGGAAGTTTCCTTTTTTGGGAGCTGAGAAACGCTCGTTCAAGGTGACACCATCTCCCTTGAAATAGAGCTCTGCAGCACACACAGAAGACAAGAACCTGCTAGGAACATGGACGCCGAGGTTCCAGTATGATACGCGAAAAACGAGCCGTCCTTATACTCCCTCAAGCGTGATCAGGCCAGGCACAGAAACAACAAACAAGCCCAAGGAAGCTGCCGGCTGCTGAGGAACCAGAGGCTGCTCAGAGGCTGCTGAGGAACCAGAGGCTGCTCAGAGGCTGCTGAGGAACCAGAGGCTGCTCAGAGGCTGCTGAGGAACCAGAGGCTGCTGAGAGGCTGCTGAGGAACCAGAGGCTGCTGAGGAACCAGAGGCTGCTCAGAGGCTGCTGAGGAACCAGAGGCTGCTCAGAGGCTGCTGAGGAACCAGAGGCTGCTGAGGAACCAGAGGCTGCTCAGCATCTCCTGTCTCAGTGATCACCTCAATCCAAACTCAGATATCTGGTCAGCCTCCATGTGACATTCATCACGTTCCGTCATTAGTTTCTTTCAGTCGAGATGAGCAAAGATAGATGCTGCCCTCTAGTGGACACTGTGTAGCACACTCTCCTTCTACTCCCACTTCCTTTACAACTTGATAATTCTGGTCTTAAAACCAAATTCATAGGTGCACTACTCTGCAGTGAACACGGGTTTACTCCCTCATCCTGCACGGATCCTGGTCGGGTCGCCATCCAGGTGTTTCATTCACATTAATGAGTTCCATCAGAGAACCTCGATGGAAACACCAACATTCAAAAAACTTCCATCATATGCTTGGAAAAGTTTATTTGTTCGCTTGACTGACAAGAACGATCACCTGATTGGTCTCTGGATGAAAACATGGTTGCTCGTAGCAACAACAGCAGGTGCGTTTGGACTGATGAGGAGACCAAAGTCTTCCCGAGTCTCATTCCGCAGGAAAACATAACGGCAACGGGACCACATGATCTATTCCTGAAGGTTCCTCCATGTCTGGAACCGCTGCTGCTTCTTCTACTGTCTACCCGAGTACGTTCTGGTGTGCAGCTACAGACGCTGTGCTGGTGTGCTGACCTTTGACGAGGTGCACCAGAGTGATGATCTCCTGGGCAAAGGTCCCGGTGTGCACGGCCGTCTCCCGGTACGTCCCAGAATGCTCCAGCATTGGCAGGAAGTCCAGACGCTGGCGACCGACATTGACCAGGTCCAAAGAGAGCTGCCGGTCTGAGGTGTAACACTGCGGACTGCGAAGGGCGAGGAGGATGAGGAGGAGGAAGGTGAGCAGCTCAGACTGTGAGCGGATGAAATTAGTGTGACAGTGAACCGCAACAACGTTCATCTACAGTCTGAAAACACAGCGAGAAGACGCATCACGTGTTTCACATGTAAGGTGTCAACTGAAGGGGAGTTTTACCTCAGATGACATCATTGCTTAAACTAAGCTTGTTTCCTTCTCTTCAGGTGAGAGTCATGAGTCCAGCAGGAGCGTCAGCGTCACCTTACCCACACTTACCTGAGTGAGTGCAGCTCATTTTCATGACCTCTACAGCTCTGACCAATCACCGCCGAGTCCTCAACTAACTCTGCAACACTGCGGTTACTTTAAAGACATCACTCAAAACACACAGCTGAGAAGAGGGTGAAAGTTGGGGTGAAAGTTCACACTTCTTTTGCCGTCTCGCCTCTCGACTTCTCGGCGCGTCGCTTCGACTGGCCGGTCATCACCTCAGCTTCAGGAAGAAGTGCGTCTCCTAGGTTCTCCCTCACGGATCCTCGCTCACCTTCAGTAACCACGTTACATCCCAACGTCAGTTTCTTTTGGATCTACGTGATGATGCACCCGCTTCTATGAGTTCCCATTTCTCCCTTTAACATCAGTGATGGCTCATGAGGCCACTTGTCACCATGGCGATGTTTCTATGCAGTTTCTCCTTTGATGGTGCTGAGCATGACTTCGGTTTTTGACTTGTCCCGTGATCCGATGACGTTCCCGTCCACGGTCGTCGTCGTCGTCAACAGCACTGAAGGTGATCTCCAGCCATCAGTGCTGACCTGTACGCTCGTGGATCGAGTCTTTAAACGCAACATCGGTCACTCCTGGAGGCCAAAGTCATTGTCTGCCATCAAAGCAGCGGCCTGTCTTCTCTCCTCGACCCGTGTTCGACCACAGCGGCTCCGGCTGCACTAGCAAATGAAATAAATACACTTTGGTTTCCACGGTGACTCTGTGACCATGTGAAGATCCACCATCATGTCTCAGTAGCAGAGGAACAATCAATCTCTGCTTCCACACAGGTGTTACATGAGGCTGCGCCTGTCTTCACCTTGTCTTCTTCGTCTTCTATCTGAGGAGGAACCGTTTCCAAACCTTGTGGCTTCGGCCGGCAAACAACTGACCGATGAGTCCCATCTGTCATGGGAATGCTGCATCTTGACTCATGTTGGTAGAACGCTCCAAACATTTCCGCCATCACGCAGCTGTCCCATCACTCGCTCAGCATCGTGTCATCACACGACAACACAACCTAGAAACCCCTGCTGTCAGAGCGTCCTCCATCTCCAGCACCGTCACTCAGCTTCCTTCCTCCATCAGCAGCAGGGTGGATTCACCTTCCAACGTCTCTTCAGGTGAGTCACAAATCAGCAGCAGCAAGGATGAGCACAATCTTCATCATGATGGAGCTGGCTCCTTTTATGAGGAGATACATAAAAGGAGCAGGTTCCGTCTCCTGACGTGCACTGATCACAATCAACGCTTCCGTGTTCAGGCTCCGAACTCATCATGCATCCAACCTCGCTTTCAGCTAACAGAGCTAGTCCGACATCTCCTGGATCTTCTCAGCTTCTGCGGCGATCTTTTCCTTCGCCCCGTGACATGTTTGATGGCTTCTGCTGGTCTTTGGATGGATCCTGCCGGCGTCTCCTCACACACTCCATCCATCCGTTCCTCTCAGCTGTTCCATCACAACTACGAAGACGCTCTCTCGCCAACCACTGTTCCCTTCTGTTATCCTCAATCATGCTTGGTTCCCTCTTGTCTTGCTTGCTGCAGTATCTCAGGTCCATGATGTTCATCAGCACGAGTCAGAAACCATGGTAACCAGTTACCATTTCAGAAGTGTAACACTGATGTATTCACGCCACTCTAACAGCCGCTCGTTGTGCTGAGGATTTCTGTACGTCACTTCAATCAAAACCAGCGAGATCTTCAGTGATCTGAACATCCACGTGAACGTTTCCGTGACGACTGGTGATCAGGCCAATTAATCAATCCACAACTCTGCACTGGAATGTTTCATGGAGAATCTCTTGTAGGGCATCCAGATCACATGCCAGAATGGCACCGCGCCCAACAGTAACCATGAGGGACCTCCAGGTTGACATCAGGAACGATGGTTCCAGCTCCACTCAGATCCTGGTAAAGATGCTCCACCGCCACGTTCATCTTTCGCTCTTCTTCCCACCAGCTTGAAAAAGAGAGTGTCAACTTTCACCCCTCACCCTTCATCTGTCTGACTAAAGATACTTTACCTTTTTTGGTTGACAGGTCGGCTCATGTCAACCTTGATGGTCAGCGTTTCCTCGGTTACGACCGTCATGTTGTTGGATTTCTGATTGTTCCATCTTCGCTCCCTCTCTCGGGACACTTTTGGGTCCACGTCATTCCTTGGAGGGCGTCGTTCGGGACTTCCTGGCCTGTCGCCTTCCCACTCCTGCAGTCCTTCTTCTGCCCATGGAGGCTCCTCCTTGGCGCCCTCGTAAGAATCTGCCCTCTGGGTTCTGTAACTTGGCCTGGGCTGTTCCTGGGGGCGGTCCTGATACCCCAGGCCTGGCACTTTCTTAGGAGGCCCGGTCTTTCCATCCTGGTTGTGGCTGAACCTTCCTCTCACTGGACGAAAACTGCTCCTCCCTCTCGGGTTTGTGCAGCCATCTCGATGACCGTATCTCATGATGTTTGGTCCATCCTGTGGCAGAGGGCTCCTCCTGGTTCCCTGATAGCTGGAGTCTCTCCAATCATCTTTAAAATTGTGTCCTCTCATGTCTTCTTGAGCATCTGACCTGCTGTTTGACATCCTGAAGCGCTCCTGCGAGGACCTCCCTGGGCGGAGAGTCCTCTGGCGATCAAAGTCAGGGTTACGATATCCGCGATCGTCAAACTGTTCCCGCCTTGGTGCTTCTCTGCTATCCGCGACACCGTGATGGTGATCAATGACAACTGGCCCTCGGCGCTGGAAGTCTCCTTGGCGTCCCCCATGAGCATCTCCTTCAAACCCAGCTCTGGCTGATCCCACTGAGAAACGCTGTTCCCCAAAGTCCTTTTCATTCCTGCTGAACCTGTGACGGCATAAGAGGAGGTGACATGGTTCAACAATGACACACGAGCAGTCCGAGCTTTCACCGTTACAGCTATCTCAGGCTACAGCGTTACATGTCCGGTTACTACGGCCACATTTAGCGATACACAAAGACATGCAGGCACGTTAATGTTACAACATGCGGAGAAGGAACCTAAAGCCATGCAGTTTAAAGACGTGTTAGGCTAGTATCTCCAGTAAGGTGAGCAGACGACACAGTGACAGTGAAAGAAGGAGCATGAGAAAGATCAGAGTCCTCTGCTCTCTTGGCTTCCTTTTGTTCCTGCAGAAGTGCTGCAAAGCAGTTTGCTTTAAATTTACCCAAGCTGACTGGGGTCATCCATTTCCCTCCTTTGCCTTTTCAAAGGCGGGTTCCTCTCTTGATGGAGGTCGTCCCTTTGTTGGTCTCTGCTGGGACCCTGGGCGTTCCTCCTCCCTCGCTCCCTACCTGGTCCTTCCCTTTGTTCGTCCAACCTCACACCTGGACTGAGCTCTCTGAACCTTCCTCGACCTCTGACCTGCTCCTCCTTCCTCCAGCCCATCCCCGGAGATCTCTGCGAGTGTTCCAAGTGAGACTTCGGCATCGGCCGCGATCGTTCCCCTGGCAACCTCAGAGGTGAATGCGGTGACCTCCCCCTGTTTTCAAACCTTTGGAAGTCTTCTCTGAACCCTCTTCTGAATCTGTCTCCATCAAATCCTCCCTCACGTTCTGGAGAGAACCTTCGGTCACCAAAATGCATCACACTGTTGTGAGGTGACGGCCTCCTGCGGCCAAACCCCTCCTGGTCCAGATGACGTCGCTGCCCTGACTGATGACCATGTGGGAAAGGAGGGGATCGTCGCTGGCCTTCTAGGAACATGTCTCCCCTGAAGAAGTTCCTGGATTCTTTCGGAAATTCTCTGGAATGGCGGCTCCTGTCCACTGGACTAACATCCAAGTCTTCAAGGACTTTGTTAGGATCAAAGTCTGATTCGTCCCACGAGAAGCTCCTGAGATGACACACATCACCACATGTCAACGTCATAAATCAGCAGCGTTCACGTGACGGTGAGTCGTCATTTGTGGGTGACACGCGTTGTGCGGGAGAACACGCACGTACCTGTGACGAGGTGATCCAGACCTTGGTCTTGACATTTCATCAACCTTCAAGGAGAACACAAGCTTTCAACACAACATCAACGCTGCTGGCAAAACACGAGCAACGACGGTGACGGGACAGCTTCATCTCAGGACATGAACCAGGAGAACTGCGCCTCCTGGTGTTCACCCGTGGTACTGCTACCGCATGTTAAGCGGCGACTACTGTGCTTTCATTATTCCAGAGCTGAAGTTTTCAGCCTTCTTCAGGTTCTGGATCCTGCCTCTCAAGAAGCAGCAGAACCTCATTTGAAATGATGTTGCTCAGTCAACAAAGGAGACTCATCTCTAGATTCTTTGGCTCTAATTGCCTGGTAAAAATTTATGCTTTTTTTTGCTACTTTGCTAATCCCCAATTTTTCCAGCAAAAACACGGACCTGGCGTAAAACTACAAGAAACAACCTGACATTTGCGAGAACGTTGTATAAAGTTACAAAACAACGACCAGGTACATAACCAAGTATTCAGAAATAAATCGGTAAAAAAATTTCAACAAGATGTTTAATTCTATGTAAGTTAATATCAGATCAGTGATGCAGTGTCGGATCTCTTATGTTTCGATGCTTATAAAAAACTTAATTAACGAATACAATACTCATTTTGTTTCCCCAAGAAGATCCACAGTCTCCCCTGGAATACCTTCAGTGATACCTGGAATACTTTCAATGACACGTGGGGTACCTTCAATGATACCTGGAATACTGTCAATGACACCTGGAATAGCTTTAGTTACACCTGGAATACTGTCAATAACACCTGGAATAACTCCAGTGACACCTGGAATAGCTTCAGTGAAACCTGGAATACTATCAAGGATACCTAGAATGGCTTCAGTGACACCTGGAATACCTTCAGTGATACCTGGAATACTGCCAGTGACACCTGGAACATTGTCAATGACACCTGGAATAGCTCCAGTGACACTTGGAATAGCTCCAGTGACACCTGGAATACTGTCAATGACACCTGGAATACTGTCAATGACACCTGGAGGAGCTTCAGTGACACCCGGATTACTTTCAATGACACCTGGAATACCGTCAGTGACGCCCGGAGTAGCTCCAGTGCCACCTGGGACACCCCCAAGACCCCCTGGAAAACCATGAATGACACTCGAAACACCTTCAAAGACCCCTGGAAGACCCTCAAGGACCCCGCTCTGCAGAGTGGGGTATCTGCGCACGGGGGGCGTGGGTGAACGTGACCACGTCACGTGACCGTTGCTAAGCCCCCATCCGCGGCTCTTCGTCCCGTCTTTGGCTCCCTCCCTGCCGCGTCCCTGCTCCGGACTCACGCATCCGCGGAGCCTCACTCGGAGGCGGGTCGAGGGCGTTAGCAGGCGAGCTAACGTTAGCATGCGAGCTAATGTTAGCATGCGAGCTAACGTTAGCTTTGGAGCTAACGTTGGCTCGCGGGCATCTCTGCGCTGCTCCGCTTCTCTTGGCCGGGTCAGAGCACCACGCGGCGGTGCTGTGCCAGCGTGTCTTCAGCGAACCCCCCAACGCGGCCCGCGGCCATGACGCCGACCCCCGGCTAGCGGCGCTAATGCTAACGTGCGGCTGGCGCGGCGGTCTCACCTGCGTGCAGCGTCGCGCCGGGCAGCCGCAGCTCGCGTTAGCCGGATACACACTCACCAGTCACCCACTCACTCATTGACAGAGTAACGCCGTGTAACGTCGCAGTATGTAACGTCGCTATTCCCTCCCACAAGTGCACAATGACTCGCTCGAACTTCTGCGTTCCCCCTGTGACGCTCACGTCTTTCGGTTCCGCAAGAAAACAAGCGCTTCTCTTCCGGCACGACGACCCTGTCACAATAAAAGCATACGCTGTTCAGACTAAACGGAACCAAATTAGATGATTAAGTGGATAATTAAACACAATTATTAAATAAGAATTAATACTAGTCTTTTTTTTCTCACACGGAACTGGACTCCAAATCCATCACATGAAGCTGTTTAATGAACGCGCTCTAATCTTGGTCCGCTCAGACCACAACGACCCTCTGGACCGCAGACCGGCTGCAGGGCCCCTCCAACCCCGTAGACCCTCCATGTTCCCTCTGTGTTCCCTGTTCATTCGGTTCCCCCCATGCGGTTCCTTTAGTTAGCCAGTGGTTGCTATGGAAACCTCTAAGTCTCCACCTCAGCAACGTCGGCAACCTCTTACGCGTATCCTCATGTCGTTTTTATCATCATACAGTAACATCTGCGCGTCCTGCAGACGTACATCCTGAATGAAAACCATCTGCACCTTCTTGCGTGTACAGATATTTTATTGTCATGATTAACGATGCAGTTATAGGCAGCCGTCCTGGTCCCTCAGTCCCTCATGATGAACATGAAACCAGTCTCATGGCTGGATGACGTTTATTGTTGGTTTTCAGCAGTTTTCCATGCATCACATCTACAATGATATATTCCACCGAGCTGCAGTGTCACAGAGGTTCAGTTATACTTGAATAGACATTATGGCCTTTATATTTGGCTTCTTACACAGCGGGACCCAGGAGACCCTCTAACATCGAGTATCAGCTGATCCTGGACGATAATGAGTCGACATGGAGACAGAAGCTGACAGGAAACAGAAATCCACACGCAGGAAGTGGCAAAGTACAGTTTTACCTCAGCAGTTTAAAGGAGCCGCAGTGGAGACTCACACATCATCATCATCATCATCATCATCATCATCATCATCACACATCCACAGATTTCTACTGCAAATATGCGAGTACATTATAAACATCACGTCCTCAGTTACTACACGTGGGACGTCGACGGTGGCTGAGAGTTTCATGTTTATGATTACACACATAAGATACACGTTATAGTAAATAGAACCGATAAAAAAGCCCAATGTGAATATGTTTGGAGATTCCCACCATAACTGAGGCCAGACGACGACGAGTCCAATAAACAGAACGAGACTTTGAATGAACATAAAAGTTAAGAGGCTCCACGTGTTTGTTTGTTTTTAAGAGTCATTTTAACAACTTTTAGGAGAAAAAAAATCAAACAAAACAGAAATGCTGACCTTTAACCTCAGATGGGCTGAACAACCAAACAAACTAATGTGGTTTCAACTCTCATAAATCTGAGCAGAGTTCGGTTCTGCTGGAGAATCACCGCTCACATCCAGACGCCGCGGCGGCCGTGACGGCCACGCCTCCTCACGCTTGCTCGGGTCTTTCCGCTCCGTCTAACCGGTCTTGGTGGTCATGGCGGCGCAGCTGAGAAGAACTCAAACCAGGTTGCTCCGCTTCCAGGAGGTTCTGGAGGAACCGGTGGCTAAAGTGCACATGCTGGATGAGCTCGGAGGTTGAAGGCCTCGGAGGTGATGAGCTGCGAGGTGGTTAACGCCGTTTCCAAGTAGCGGCGTATGTTTGAGTCCAGGGGTGAAATATCAGAGGTGGAGATACAAGCGAGTTTGGTGAAACACAACTACAGTGAGTGTGAACTATAAAGTGCAGCTAGCGTGTTGCAGTCATACAAACAGACCACGCCCCCTGACCTGCAGGTCAAAACCCCCACAGAAAAAGCTACGGCTACAAATCCACGACGGCGGGAATCAACAGCGGGAACCGTCGCCGACAGAACGCCTCGCGCGCGCAGCTACAGCCAATAGGAGCTCAGCTAGCTGAGTGAGGATGCTACACAGGATTGGTTGACAGCTGCTGCAGGCTCCGCCTCCCGCTCGCATCTATTTACAGAGGAAGCAGCTGAGCAGTGAAGATGAGCCATGTCAGCTTCATCTGAAGCAGATGCCAAGAACAAAGAGGTCATAACGTTCAGAGCCTGACCGATGCCAATGCCGATACAAGGGAATGAAACATTTGCGATACCGATATATATCGCCCGATACATACTGCATATACTGGATATACGTGTAAAATCTTCAAAGTCCTCTCCTGCCATAGAGACTCTGCACTGCTCATCACACTGCAGTGAGTACCGCCCACATCTCCCATCATGCTTTACTGGACTTACTACTGAGATAAATTATCACTTTTCTCTCCCAGAATGCAACAGTGGCTTGCTGTGTGGCTCCTGTTAATAATGTAGCTGTGATTCCTTTGACTAACAAACGTTCATTGGCTGAATAGTAAAATGTTCTAGATAGGTGGAGCACTCATGACAGGAGACCGTCATCGTCAGCATGGATCGAGGCCGCCCTCCTCTGGACGCCATTTGCCACCACAAAAATGTTTTATCACAGCATACCGTCTTAATTACAGCTGGACAGGAGGACATGGTATTGGTGCTTATCAGCCAATTTTCCATCGGTACCAATATGTCTGAGAAGCATAAATATCGGCCACAGACATCAGCTGGCAAATAAATCGGTCAGGCTCCAATGACGTTCACCTTGAAGTAAGACGGTAATAACAGGAACAGTGTTATCACTCTCTTAAATCCATGGTATCACGCGACAGTCATGACGTCACGCAAGCATCTCAGCTGCAGCTGTTTTCAGACAAACCCAATCAGAGACCCTGATCTCATCTGCTGACTTTGGACCAGCCGGATCTGTGATGCTGCGTGCTGATTGGTCATCGCTCGTCCTCACTGCCGGGTCACCCGAGCGCTTTGTGGTTGGATGAGAGAGCATGTGAAATGCAGGTAGCTGCAGACGGAGGTGATGGAGGTGATGGTCTCTGGTTCTGATTCTCCTGGTTCCTGTTAACACCAAACCTGAAGACACAGAGAACGTGTAGATGAACAGCTGAGCGCAAAGGCCACCGCAGTGCCAACCCCACCGCCCCCTTCAGCCCCCGTCCCAGCTCCCGTCCCAGCCCCCGTCCCAGCTCCCGTCCC
>CAAKHG010043464.1:0-10588 GCA_901007715.1 Dactylopterus volitans
ACTGCTGGAACCTGAGACCAGAGAGGACCAATCAACACAGCGCGTATTTAAACTACGCGTCCGACGTGAGATTTTAATCGGAGATCGCGTCGCTGCGCTTTCACGCGCCGCGAACGTTCAGCCGCTCCACGCGCTCACTCGAGCTACTGTCACCTCTCCAGGTCTGGTGGATGGATGCATCTCAAATTCATAAATAAAATCATCACGGCAACTGCTTAATAACTTTGCTCTGACCTGCCATCCAGCAGAACATCGCATTTCCTGTTGTTAATCTCCTTGTCCATTCTGTGCCGGGCCTGGGGGGACACAAATTAAGAAGAAGGGTGGAGTCAAACCACCGATGAAATATTTATCATGAGCCTGCACAGTCGTCAGTGGTAATTAAGCGGCAAATCTTTCGGCATTAAATGGTGTCGCGGGGCTGCAGAACCTCATAAATAACTTGTGTTTTGACCGCGAACAGATTAACTAGCGTGTGTTTTTCCCTCCTTATTAAACATTTGTGATGATAATTTGTCAAATTAAAATGAATCAGCAACTGCTTTGATATTTTCTAAACGACGTTTCACAATTGTGGGGATTTGCCTCGTATTCTGCTCTTTGTGTGTCAAGGTTCCTGGTCAAATACAAAAATATATTTAATATACACACAGGCTAGTTCACCATTTTCTGTCATTTAATTGCCAAAAAGATTACTTAAATAAAAAAAAAATTTAAAAAAAAGATCTTTTAATCAATTTGTTTGCAGCAGCAATCTCAACGTTAGAATAATAAAAGGAATCCTGCAAAGTTTGCGTGAAAGGCACTTACCTGATTTCCTGTTAGTAAATACGCAAAAAGAAAACAGTACAGAATTGTGTGTGTGTGTGTGTGTGTGTGTGTGTTCCTCACAAGGTCATCCACCAGGTCTTTGATGGCCGTGATTCCCAACACCACAACTAGAGGAATCAGCGTCGTGTACCAGGGCAGAGTGGAAATGTCTGGAATAGACTGAAAAAACAAAAAAAACAACATTTTGAGGGGTTTTTTGGGACGAAATTTCAAATCCACACAACGTGAATCTAATTTAGTGGCGGAAAGCTGATTTAATTTGGAACTTAAAATTTGTATCGATTCCCCCCCCCTCCCTCCAACATGTGGCGGAGCTCGTAAATGAAAACAGTGAGATCTGCATAGGACGACGACACGTTTCATCGCATCATTGCTGGGATTTTGGGAACTACCGGACATCCGTACCTGCAAGATGAGCAGGGCCAGGAAGTAAAGGTTGGCGGCTCTCTTCAGCTGCTCGTACAGGTTGAGAGGGAGGAAGGTGAAGAAGTTGTACTTGTAGGTCTTGATGGCGTTTCCCTGGAGAGCAGAAAAATACAGCAGGACACCAGGTTGAGCGGAAAGCCAGCGAGTATCCGCTTCTGCGCTCTTAACACTTACACGCTCGAGCGATCGGATCCTGCACCTCGTCCATAAGTGGGTCAAAAATGACCCGTACTAAAATAAATGCTTTTTTCTGTAAACACAAGAACACATTTCCAGTTAGTGAGGCTGGCGGTTTTGTGATGTCGCAAAAGACCTTGGCCCCCCCCCGTGAGGTGTCGCGTTGATGAGACTGACGCAGCTCACAGTGAACCCGACCTTGCAGACACCGGAGGTCATTGTGTCATTTTAAAATATTTTTGGTGAAATTGCCTCATTATCAGCAAATGACAATGACAGGAAGTTTGAATCAGAAATGTGTGCAAAACTGGCCACTAAAATGAGCTAATCAATTGACACTATGGCCAAATTGGGATGGGAGGGAGAAGATGGGATGGATCGAAGTTTTTTTTAAGACAAATATTCTCATTCTATCATTTCATATTTGTCATTTGTATGGGGGTTGACCATAATCGGCATTTACAATTGAGAGTTATGGACAAAAAAAAAAACAGTTTCGTGATGTCACGGTGACCTTCAACCTTTCCACTCTGGCTGCTAAAACGTCATCACTTCATTCTAGAGCCAAATTTGAGTACTTTCCATCCCGTCAATCCTGAAATATCACGTTCATGGGAATAAGAAACGCGCATGTGCGTCTGTGACGGACGACCAGAAAACGCCGTCTCATTCGCGCCTCACCCGTTCCATCGCTACGGCTCTTCACCTTTATCTCGCTGTTGAAGGAACAACCGAGCGTACAGAGCAACAACACTGTCAGGGCAGGGACGGACCTTCAGTTATTTAAAAACGTGACGTGTCAACATACCGGAGACCTGTTGCGGTCACATGACTCGGCAGAAACACGGCGGCGGGAGCAGACACCAGGAAGCTACAGGTGTTTTGTGAGCCAACAGTTCTCGGAACTCTTTTGGGAGGAGAATGCAAACGCGAAATATGAACTTTTGAGGGCTTTTATCTGTTTGTTATTTGCACTGCTAGAAAAACACGAACGTGACGCAGCGCACCAACAACATTCCTGCGCGCTTGCACAAGCAGATGGGAGGACGGCCATCAGAGCCGTGGGTTTCCTGAACGACGAGGGCGAGGAAGACAAGCACATGGCCCTCGTTTTGGTCGGTTTTCAGACGCCAGTGACATAAACATTGCTCCCGATTTGAAATCAGCTCAATAATATGCCAGTATTTCACACTGGGAGCACTTGGCCAAGAAATTCCCTGCTCCAGTTGTTGTGTTTGTGCATCATCGACGGTGCCAAGTTACCTCCTTGACGGATGCAATGCTGCCACCAAAAGAGGCCGTCAGACAACGTTAGACCGGTTTCACATTGTTTTTTCAACAAGATAGAACTGTTGTACCCGATAGAAGCTTCAAAATCATTTTGTTGGGAAGGCGGAGCTCGTCACTGGGAGAATGGCGGCTCGATGCCTCCCGAGCTGGTTGAGCTTTCACATTAGCTAGCTTGGAATTCTCGGCATTGCAGTACAAGAGACACCAGATCCTCACCTCCCGCTGCTAACTCTCTGTTGGCGCAACTGCTAGCCGTTAGCTCCTGCACCTTAACACAAAAACTGCTCTGGGTCCAGATCTTAATGGCTCAACCCGAAGCACAAAAGGGTCCCGTGGTAGAACCGAAAGTCTGCTCCATTCTTGTGTTAAGATCCGTCCTTTCCGTTAAAATAATTTTACAATAGCGCCACTTCTCTCTCCGCTGAAACATCAGGATTAAACGCCCCGGCGTCCTGCAATCACTTTTGTGTTAATTCAGGCAGATGTTACTCTTCCTTGCTGCAAACATCCCAAAAGATTTTTTTTCCCCCTCCAAATACAAGATACTCCCTAAACCATTAGGCGTCACTTTCATTTACAACCCTCTTAAGTCATTAGAGAAAAAAAGTCCACTTCCAAAAACAGTTTGAAAAACAGTCTGTTTTTTTTATTTTCCATATAACAAATGTTGGTCGGCTGGGGATTTTTTTTTTTTTTGATCAGTCTATGTTAAGATTAGCAAAAACACTGACTTAAATGCATTACTAGTTTTGAGCAAGATGTTTTTTCTGCTGAAAAAAGCAGAGAAAATTTTAATCTATAAATGTTTTTTATAACAACTTTTGGAAGTGGACAACAGTGTTCTATTAATAAAAACTTGAATTCCAATATTTTTCAAGAGACTGACAAAAAAAATTGTGCCATAAGCAATAAAAGCTAAAATGATGGCCAGATGAAAAGGAAAAAATTGCCAAAGTGGACAAAAATGTCCATAGCGATCCACAGCGATGCGTGGAGGTTAAACTTTTACAAGAAATATAACTTATTTTGTTACTTAAACACACTTAAACACGGTGTGTTGTTTTTTTAGACTGAAAACATACAAACACACACACACACACACACACACACACACCCCTTAAGAGTTCCGCTGCCCTGACTGAACCTGAACCTTCCGTTCAAACTGGTTCAAACTGGTTTAGGCTTGTTTAAACTAGTTTGGGCTTGTTCGAACTGGTTTGGGCTTGTTCGAACTGGTTTGCATTTGGTTGATGGAGACAGAGACACACGCTGAAACCACCTGATCAAACTAGGCTCAGATCCAGTTTGGGCCTCCTCAGAAGGGAAAGATGCGGGCCCAGGACGGGTTTGAGTTTCATTCCTTTCAAACTCATGTTTTATCTGCATTTATCATTTTCCAAATCATCACTCAGGTATCGTCAGGCTGACTTCCTTCCCTTCAGCCAGCTTGTGGGTTTTTGCCACGCTGTCGGTAAGTCATAAACCTCTCTGGATCATCAATCACAGTAAACAATGAGACCTTTTTTTTTCTTTTTTCTTTTTTTTTTTAAGAATCAAAGGTGCATTATCACGTTATGTCCATGCAGCTGAGCTGTCAAACAGCCATTTGTCCAGGGTGGGTCGGCCCGCGGCTCTGTGTGCTCAGGGATCAGGATGGACGGGGACGGGAGGACGAAGGCAAAGTGGCTTCACGGGAGGCGTCCAGCTTACCGAGTATTTGCTCTTCTTGATGCACAGGAAGACCTTTCTCTGGAACTCGGGCAGCTGGTGGTAGGGTCGGTCGTTGGCCTTCACCTTCCAGCCGAGCTCTGAAAAGGCGGATGCATTAGGATCAGTAGTTTGTGCTTCGTTTTGACTCGTTTCCAGTTAGTTTCAGTTCTAAAAAGTAGATTTTCCAGGTACGCTTCCCCGAACACACTTAAATTTTAGCCAAGTTTTTAGTGGCCTCACCATCAGTTTTAGTCTTTTCCCTCAATTTGGGCCATTTCTGGAGGGCTGAGGTTCAAAAATGTCAGATCTTTAAGTTGCAGTTTATATTTCTGTCCATGCTGTGCGTACTGAACACTATACATTGTATGGAATTCAATACATCAAGTGCAAAACTGCCAAGACTTCATTATTTCATTCAAATCAACATTGTCTGAGACTATAGTGGACATCTGTCTAAGATTTTTTTCATAATCCCAGTGCCAGTTATTCCAAAAAACCTGTGGTCATAGTGATCTTGAATATCACCCTGTTCATCCTACAGCTTAAGTGGACGTTTCTTGCCAAATTTGAAGGAATTCCCTCCAGGTGCAGGTGGGAATACTGCATTCCCAAGAATGGGATGAACGTATGTACAGACAACCAGGAACAAAAAGATTCGGGTTGCGGCTGGCAAAACAAAACCTCATAAAATCTAACCCTTTTTAAAAACGTATGAGTCTTTATTTTTTCTATTCCAGGCCAATCAAGTCGTTTCTCAGAACTTATTTTCTTAGTTTAGCTTAGCAGCCTTGGTTGGGATAATTTTTATGAAAATGATTTAATTATGACTTGTGAACTACTGGATAACAAAAAAACAAAAACAAAACTGCATTGCAAATGCAATTTTAGTCCTATTTATTTATCATTATTATATCATGACATCATTTAAATGAGGCAGATGCCATTTTGTCCCGTCTTTGGGCCACGCAGGCTACCACACATTCTGGAGAAAGGAAAATGGCACCCACTTCCTCCTGGGACACGTCTCAAATGGCTGACAAATTCAATTCAAAACAATAAACAGCATTTGGAAAAAGAGCCATTATTATCATCATCATCATCATCTTTATGATTACTGGGAATCTCTGTCGCGCCTCACCGCTCGGTCTCGTTTCCACCGGAGGCAGCGGGGCTCCCGGCGGCTCCTCCACTTCCTCGTCGGTGCTCGCGGCCATCTCGTCGTCCGTCTCGTCGTCGCTGTACGGCATGACCTCATCGTCGGGCCCCAGGGACCCGTGGGAGTCCACGCGCCGCAGACTCATCTCAACACCTCAGCGATCTATGGAAAAGACCGGGTGCCGATCAGCCAACGCCATGTAAAAATAATTCAAATCCGGAGACCGAAACCTGGGCGGGTTCGACGGGCTGAAGATGGACACATGGTTGACATCAACACCTGAACTCAGGCGCCCAGAGGAGGTGCAGCTTCATCTGACAGCTGACTCAGCCCAATCAAAAAAGTTAATGATGGCGGTTCAGTCAAGTCATTCTTATACCGTAAAATTACCCCAGCTTCTGCTGCTCTTAAGTTTCCTTTCTCATTCGTCCGGCGGGTTTCCGTGAAACCCCCTGATGTAACGCGACGAGTGTGATGACATGGCAGCGCGCGCGTGGGCGTCACTGAGTGAATGAGTATGCAGAAATGTGCAACCGGTCCCTCCCGATCCGCTCAGGCCTCATTACAGTTGGGAGTCACCAGTCCGTGTGTTTAACCAGACACCAGACACGTCGCCGGCGACACGAAGCCCGCTATCCGGTTTCAGGTTAAAAGGGGGCCGAGAGAGACCCAGTTAACGGCCAGGTTTTAGGTTCTGGGAGCGCTTGGCTGGACGAGCGGGACGCAGCACAACATGGACAAAAGATGCCAGCTAAGGATTTAGAAATACACAGATGAGAGTCAACAAAAAAAGGCACAAAATATACCTTTTTCAAGAGTTACCTAAAAGATTTGGTCACTATTGATGTTTTTCTTATGGACAACATACGACTGGAAAAGACCACAACTAACATTGCCATGAATGTGCAAACACTTTCTACTTTAGGCTCCTAAAACCTCCAAAAATATTGAGTTGACTCGACTGATTGGTTGGTTGTGCTGATGGGACACACACACACACACGTTTCACATTGTTTTGTCGACTCGCTGGGAAAGAGAACCAGGAGGAGAAGGAACAGAAATGCAGATGGACGGGTTTCCAAAACTTTTTCAGAATTTTTGGACCTTGACTCTCAATAAGGAATTAAGTAATTTTGCAGAAACCCTTATATCAAAGTACAATGGTAGAAGTGCATACATAAGCCTTTCACAATACAATAGCCATTTTCCAATAATCACCTTTATCTCCCAGCAAATTTACTTGATTTATTAAAAAAAAAAGGGGGGGGGGAACAATGGCATGAGCGAAATTAAATTAGATAAATTATATCTTTAAAAAGGTCAAGTTTCTAGTGTTTGAATGTTGTTGAAAGGTAACGTTTCACAAGAACTACGATCGATAAAAGGCAAACTGGAAGGGCACTCTGTACCCCCCCCCCCCCCACACACACACACACACACGCAGAACACTCGTGAATACAATATTTGCCTTTATTTGAATGAATAGAAAAACCATTCCTCAATTCGCTGACGAGCCCTTTAAGATCCTCAAGGAGGACCGGCGGGCTCCTCTTAGAATCTCCGCTGTCAAGACCTAAGAGCGACTGCCGCTTTACTTTGTCTTGGCAAGGTAAAAGCAACAAACCTGCTGCTTCATGGGTAATAGACACCCGCAAAACTGCTCCGGTTTGGGTTTGGCAGCACAGGCAGCTGAATGTTTAATGATGGGAAGGAGCCCTTAAATGCTATCAACACGGTACATTAACCCCTTTTTAAAAGGAACAAACACCTAAAAAGCACCAACGGGGACCTGACGGGATTCAGGGACTCAAAAGGTTTGAAACAGAGGTGGGGACTTCGGGCAGATACAGTATTTCTGTGTGTGGGGTCAGTATTTCCTTCCTGATTTGTACATTTTGATGGTTAGAGCTCAGAGTTTGGTTCTCTCGGTTGGTTGGACTCTATACTTATCTAGATCTCTTCAAAAATATGCATTTATGACATGCAATGGCCTACCACTTTATTAGGACCTTTTATTACCTAATTTGAGGTCCCCGGCTGCTCTAGCCCATCTGCTTTAAGGTTGGACGTGTTGTGGGTGCAGAGATGCTCTTCTGCAGACCTCGGTTGTAGCGAGTGGTTCACTGAGTAACTGCTGTCCTTCTATCACCTGGAATCAGTCTGATCATTCTCCTCTGACCTCTTCTCCCAAAGAACTGACCGCCATTGGACATGCTCTCATTTCTTTTTTAGACCATGCTCTGTAAACTCGAGATGGTTGTGTGCGAGAACCCTCAGAAGATCAGCAGCTGATGAAACACTCCGAGACACCTTCAAAGCCACTTTAGGCACCTACATGCCTAAATGCACTGAGTTGTTGCCATGTGATTGGCTGATCAGGTGACCAAGCAGTTGAACAAGTGTACCTTTAAAAAAAAGGGGGCGATGATATATAAGACTGCTCTGTGCCTTCAAACATGATCAATCATTTGATAAACCACCAAATTTAACCTATTAAAAAAAACATCACACCTCATGTACCATTTCCCTTTATTTGAACCATAAATGGCTATAATTTAACCATAACTTTTTAGAAAGTCTGTTCCTCCTACATTTGTTCACTGCGCCAACTTTGCCGGCTCAGTTAAAATCTTAAAGATACTTTGAACTCTAAATTTTCAATATTTCCAGACATTTATGCAAATATGCAACGTAAAGTGCCATCTGCTCCTGCGTTCCCATTTCAGTTCACCCGACAGACTTAACGCTCAAAAGGATAATTTCCTGCCCAATTAGATGACCTGAAAATACATTTCTGAAAACAACTTTAGACGTAGTTATTGGGTTCATTCAGGAAGTACTCAACACCTGGTGGTCAGACCCAAAACAGCGTGAAAAACATTCATTTATAAAAGGCATGGTGCGATTCCAATTGCGCATTAGAGGAAAAGGATCTAGACGGTCCAGTGAATTTACGTTAAACACTTTGCGGGGCTGTTTACAACAGGCAGAATCTTTTTGTCATCATGCGCCGGGTTTCCTTTCAATCCGGATTAAAAGTGCATTAATGAGAATGGTAAAAATCGGAAGGAACTTCTTCAAACTTTGCAAAAAACCTTTGCCTTTGCCATCAGCTGCTGAAGATTCCGCTCCAGACCCTTTCACCTGGCGTGCCCACATTCCATTTACGCCTGCCATTACTTAACCCAGCGACACGTCAGCGCTGCGCCATGGAGCGCGGCCCATGGAATGAGCGAACGGATCACAGAATAAATGTATAGTTGTGTGCGCGTGTGTGTGTGTCAGACACGCCTCGTTTTCCCCGTCGGAGTCACAGGCCTAACGATACACAGAGGTCACGGGTTTTGGAGTCACGGCTTGATACAAGTCCGGTACCACCCACATCCACCAATGCAGACATATTCAAAGCATGAGAGTTCGGGATGGCCTCGCATGCCATCACGCCGCCGCTTCGTGTCTGCCTCACCGACGCTGCGGGACTTTAATACGAAAAGCTCTTAAAATTAAGAACAGTCAGGATTATGGAGCGAACATGATGTGAGCGAAGGCCCGTGCAGCCGTTTTTGGAGGCTCTCCAGCACCATCGCAAAAGCGTTTGGGAACTCTGCGTTTTAAAAAAATGGGACGAGCTCTGCACCGTCAGACAGGTCTGAGCGTGTGAGCGGGGGAGGACGGGAGGGAAAGAATGGAGGAGGATCCACACGTGCAGCCTGTTTGCGTTGCTCCTATTCAGCGGCCGAGAATGATAGCATTGTTGCGTTTGTCCGAGGTTTGTGTTCGCAGAGCTCACCGTCCAAAATTAGCAACACACGCACCGCACAAGCAACCTGTTTGTTCTCTTACAGGTTCTAAAAGAGAACCCGCCCTCATTTGTCTGCATGGAAAAAAATGACTTCCGAAACAGAAATCTACGCAGAGGACTGGAAGCGGGCCAGTCTTGTTGCCCAAAGCATTAAACACCAGATTATACTGCTACAGTACAAATGCTTATTTAAACCATCTATTAAAAACTACACAACAACTCTTATTAGGCATTAAGCATAACAGAGAAAGGAGAACGTTGTTTCACTGTATGTGGGGACGTGAGCAAGCTCAGACATTTTAGAGAGAGAGACTCCAGTTAATTTCAACTTTGACAGAACAATGTTATGGATGCAAAACTGGGCATTTTCATATTTTTCCTCAGCAGTTTTTTTTATACTATAAAAGGAACAAAAAGAATTGTTAAATTTCTGCCTGATGAGGGCCAAACGTATCATTTCTTTAGGATGGAAGGACATGGACCTACTCTCAATCAATGGATGACAGAAATGTCTTGTAAACTGGCTAAAAGGAAAGATTGAAGACTTTTACAAGATCTGGCCCCCCTCTGCAATTTATCATCACAGATTTATTTGTATAAATAAGTAAGTTGTAACTGACGTTTTATTGTTGTTGAGAGTATGATGCTGTTGTGTGGGTTGAGGGAGCCGGCGGGGGTGGGGTAATAGGGATCATTTTAATGTTCATGTGTGTGTTATGTTGCTTGTTCTAACATAAAAATAATAAAAACATTGGTGAGGAGAAATAAAAACCTGCTCTCTCATTGGACAGAGATCTTATAACTTGGGTTTTGTGTCAGGGAACGTGTCCAAAGTCATTATTCGATCGTTCGCCGCTCCAGTCAAAATGGCTCCGCTGGAGGTGGGCTGATGGCACGGGTTCTCGGTGGTCTGGGTGCTTTTCTCCTCCAGGGAAAAAAAAAACACTCCCTGTTCTGGAGTGTTAAAACTAAAATCTCAAGGGGAGTTTTTAATAGATATTGCAACATCTTGGCATTATAATTCTACAACCAATTTGGGGGGGGGGGAACCTGACTTTGTGTAGCGGTTTGATTGGAAATTAAATATGAAGTGTCCTTTGTCAGCGTTCCAGGCCTGTGAAGATCAGACGTCTTCATCAGCAAAATACGGATGCAGCTTCAATAATTAGTCGGCTTTTTTTAGCCCGAACCAGCGT
>CAAKHG010043464.1:10608-45159 GCA_901007715.1 Dactylopterus volitans
AATTCTACAAGCAATTGGGGGTAAAAAAAAAAACCTGACACTGTGTAGCGGTTTGATTGGACATTAAATATGAAGTATCCTTTGTCAGCGTTCCAGGCCTGTGAAGATCAGACGTCTTCATCAGCAAAATACGGATGCAGCTTCAATAATTAGTCGGCTTTTTTTAGCCCGAACCAGCGTCGTCATCATCCAGTCAAACGGCATACCACGCCGGAGCACGACAAAACCTCCACCAAAGCCCGGCGTCACGGCTGCATTCAGCCGCCGTTTCGCAAAAACCTGTCTGCACCGAGGGCAGCAGCGCCATCGGCGCCGCGGGAAATAAGTAGGAGTATGAAGGAATTTACATTCACCCTCTCTAATTTCCGAGCATCCAATTTCACTCCTCACTGACAGAAAAGTTCCCTGCCGTAATTAAGCGCCATAGTTTGCTGACTTCAAATAATATGACCACAGCCGTCACCGCTTGCTTGACGTGTTCAGCCAAAAAAAAGGCGGCGCGTTTCCATCCCGCGTGTGCGGATATCGTGAGCCAAAACTTAAGCGCTTAAAATTGAAAAAAAAAAAAAAAAAGTTAAATTTCACATCTGCTTAAACGCGGTATCCCAATCCTGGTCCTCACAGTACGCGCCTGTGTATGATTATACACACATACCAGGACAGGTTTTATTATTTTTTTTATGCCTGTTATTTCCTTGTGTACTTCTTAACATGTCACTTTGCTTTTGCCTCCCACGAGGAAGCAGGAGCTCCCTTCATATCTTGGTCCTAATTCATAATCAAGTTTCTATTGCTCTTACTTGTTAAACCTGTTGTGCTATTGTTTTGCCGTGCGTGTTTTGGTAGGTCACGAGTACACAAAACAAAATTCGCAAAGTCACCGTGAACACAGGGCAGTGCGGCGTGTATCCTGCTGGCGGCGGCCCGATGGAAGCTTAGCCGGGCACCCGCGAATGATAAAACGCGGTGAAAACACCTGCCCAGGCTTTCGTGTTTTAACCGCAACAGAGACAGTCGAGCCAGTGGCAAATTTAAAAAAAAAAAAAAAAGGGGACCGTGTCGAAGCAAAATGTGACCGCAGGTGCGTGTTCAGCACTGCATTGACAGTGGTGAGTCATCGCGGCAGCCATAACAAAAAATCATTTAAACTATTTGACAGACAGGTGTGTCGCCGCTTTGCAAGAAGTCAGCGTCTCTCTTGTGGCAAGAACACTGTGCTGTGCTAACGTCCGTCAGGGCGCTAAGCTATGCCAACCCTGGTAAGGGTCCTATGCTATAATAACTATAGCAAACCTATGTTGTAATATTCCATTTTTCCCACATCTACACTCAACTTACTACCACCTTACTGTGCATTATCATTTTTCACATAACACAGCTGTGCACCAAGAAGCCATAAACTGTGTATAATGACATAAATAAGAGATAAGCGCTTTTATTGGTGTCATTACCACTCAAAACTGGCTCGCACAGACTGGCAAATCAGGCTGGAGGTGGAACTGCTAATTTCAGACAGGATGAATGGAGCGACTGCATCGAGGACCAGTGCAAAAGACGCATGAGGACTATTGCCTCTAGTATCAATCATTCATGGAGTCCAAGAATAAAAATACAGAGACAGACATTAGCACTAGGAACCAAAACAAGCTGAAACCACACGGAACCCTTCAAAAGATCTTTAGTGTGAATGGATCGATGTTTGAAACAGAAGATGTAGGTATAGACGTGGGTTCTCATCAGGAAGCTCGGACATAAATCACCCATATAAAATGAACAATTTTCCCCACTTTAAAAAAAAGACCTTAAAGCAAAAATGGCATCATCCAAGCCTGCAGACCACCTCATTAAAAAGCACTAACCCGCGAGAACTCGACCACTGCTGCTCGGGAGCAGCAGCAGCAGCAGCAGCGCCGCAGCACCCGCACGTCTCAGAAAACAGGTTTTGGTGTCTGGCCTGGGACGTCACCATGGCGAAAACGCAGAGGGGGGGAGGGGATCCGCGGGAGTAGGATGGTGGAGAGCGTACCTCAGTAACAACAGTGAAACCTGAGCACAGGGGAGGAGGCGGAGCTCGTGCTGAGGAGGCAGCGCCGCCTTAACTAATCGCCGTGAGCAGCTTCTTCTCAACTTGTGAACAAAAGCAGGATCCTGGAACCACACCGCCCAGCTGTTCCTCCACCAATCAATACTGGCACCTTTGTAAATTTTCATTCACAGTTGTGCCTCTGTCCACCTGCTGAGCAGATCCTGATCAGCCAAAACATTATGACCACTGACAGGTGAAGTGAATAACACTTATTATCTGGTTACCATGGCACTTGTCAGCGGGTGGGAGATGTTAGGCCACAAGTGAACATTTTGTCCTCCAAGTTGATGCATTAGAAGCGGGAAAAATGGTCAAGCATGAGGATTTGAGCGACTCCGACAAGGGACAACTTGTGATGGCTGGACGGCTGGGTGAGAACATCTCCAGAAGTGCAGCTCTTGTGGGGCGTTCCTGGTCTGCAGTGGTCAGGATCCAACAAAAGTGGTCCAAGGAAGGAAAAGCTACGAACCGGCGACAGGGACATGGGCAGCCCAGGTTCAGTGATCCATGTGCAGAGAGAAGGCTGGCTGAAGCTGTCCGATCCAACAGACGAGCTGCTGTAGCTCAAACTGCTGAAAAGCTTCACGCTAGCTCTCATAGAAAGGTGTCAGAATACACAGCCTTGTCAGCTGGCCGCTGCACAGTCAGGGTGACCCTGCTGACCCCTGTCCACTGCCGAAAGCACCAACAATGGAAACATGAGCATCAGAACCTGACAACGCAGCAGTGGAAGGAGGTGGTCTGGTCTGATAAATCACGTTGTCTTTGGCATCCCGTGCATCCCTGGGTGTGTGTAACCGTCACTTACCTGGGGAACACATGGTAGCAAAATGCTTCGGGCAACGTTCTGCTGGGGAACCTTGGGTCCTGCCGTTCATGGGGATGTTCCTTTGACACGCGGCACCTACCTAAGAATTGCTCTAGCAATGTCCACCATTTTAATGGAAACGGTATTCCCTGATGGCAGTGGTCCCTTTCAGAAGGATAATAGTTCAGGAATGGTTTGAGGAACACCACAACCAGTTCAAGGTGTTGACTTGGTCTCCAAATTCCCCAGATCTCAATCCAGTCCAGCATCTGGATGTGGGATGTGCTGGAGAAACAATCCTTGGGGGTCCCACCTCACAACTTTCAGGACGTGCTGCTCACACCTTGCTGCCAGATACCACAGCACACCTTCAGAGGTGCAGTGGAGTCAAGACCTCAAGGGGTCAGTACTGGTTTGGCAGTAAGGTTATGCAATATTAGGCAGGTGGTCATAATGTAATGGCTGATGGATTGACATCCAACATCCAGCCCGTTTTGGCCGGTTTTGCTCCGCTGCGTTCACCTGTTTTCAGTTTGGAGCCGAGCATGCAGTCCACCTCCTCCGAATGCAGCCGCTTGCTGCTGCCAAAAGCAAAGAGTGTGAGAGACGGAAGACCCGACCAAAGCAGCAATGTGGCAGCTGAAGAATGAGCTGGACCTCACTGTTTTAGGATGTCTCGGCAGATCTCAAAAGATAAAGGAGTTATAATTCAGCTACAGTTAAGCAGAGGTGCCATTAAGAGGCATGGAAACGACCCTTCTGATCAACTTATTTATGGTGAATCATAATAGCCTGACCAAAATCATGGATGTTAGTATGAACGCTCACTTCCCCTCGCACCATCCCTGCCAGTTCTCGAGCAATTACTGCCTTTTTTTTTTTTTTACCAGCGTCCGCCATTAAAAAAGCACATTAAAACTGCCTGCTGACCGCTGCTAAACAATAGAGGAAAGTGTTACTATGGTTGCAGACAGAGTTTCCACTTCAGCGCGGTCAAGCTTTCAGTATGTGGCTATGGACGTCCATGTGTCGACTTCTGCTTGCAGGCCGCGATCAGGATGGCTATTTAAAAAAATAAATAAATAAACTGGCCAAAACTTCCATGAGTTTTTGGAATGCTTCAAATGTCCATCCCTGGTAATTAATAACTCAAAGAAATAGAGGTGGTGTCGCGCTGGTCGGAACAATGCTACCAGCAGGCTAAATATTTACCCACAACAAGTCACGTGCGTGGAGGACTTGGGCGGCATTGATATCGTCGATATGGCGGGTGGCCGTGTGGAGACGGCGTCCTCGGTTCAAGCGTGTTTACACACACACACACACACGTTTTAAAAAGTGTACGAGCAGCTGCCTGCCTGCCAAAAAAACAAAAACAGATTTCCGCTCCGATCATAAGCTGGCACGACAGTTGGAGATGAAAACTGACCCAAGAGCAGAAGATTCAGCTGGGATGGATCTTGGCACTTCATGGCGTGAGCGGGTACTTTCCGAGAGGTGACACACATCCTCCCCCACCCCCCCCGTGTGTGTTATTTAAAAAACATAATAATAAGGCGCGTTCCTGATGCGCGTCGTGGCGGAGAGGAATTCGAAATATTTGTGCAGGGGCACCGATTGGCTAAGAGCAGCCAGAGTGAGGCGGAGTTTCTTCCTGCAGCGCCTGAGGGGGGGAAAGCCGCCCGTCTGTGGAATAAAAGGTTGCAAGGCAAAAAGGAACAATGGCTGCCTGTTTTCAGCTGGAATCACCGCTTTTGTGCCTTTTTTTGGGGCTTTTTTTTCTTGATATTACTTTAGATAAGCAGAAAATCACCGGCATAAGCTCATTAGATATCGCAAATGACCATTGGCTGATATAGTGGGCACACACTGGACCTTTAACGTGAACATGGAATTTCTCGATTGCACAGACGGGGGAAATAAAAAAAAGGTCCATGTGATAATTTTCCAGAGTCATGATATCATGTTTCATAGTAACGCGAACCTGAGAGCCTTATCAAATACTGCTGCGTGCGTGCGCGTGTGTGTGTGTGTGTGTGTGTGCGCGCTTGCTGAGTCAAGTCTTAATTGAGATGCTTCAGGGCTCTCCTCACAGCAGGAATCCAGGCAATAAGATCCCTGGAGAGACAACAGACCCCCCCCCTTGCCTTCCAACTCACTCCGAGAGTCACTGACACAGTTACAGATTCGGTCCCTATGAGGACGCAGATGATGATGATGATGATGTTCGCGCTCTCTGGATCCGTGTCGGCCGTTTGCTCGCGACAAGAACAAGAAGCGACGCCTCTGCTTACCAAGTGAAATGATGTCCCTGCGGACTGCAGACGCGCTCCGGGCTCGTCCGTCCCATAATCAAACCGTATTTAAATCCCGATTTACATGCAGTGCAAATAGGGGGGGGTGTAAGTGAAACCTGAAAAAGGATTCAGTGCCGCGTGGCGTTCACAGGCCGACCTCTCGCTCAGCGCACACGCGAGCCACCACTCGCACAACCGCTGCATGCGCCTGCGCCACGCAGAGCATAAAAAAGGTTTGACCCTCGGCGTCCACGGAACCAAATCAACGTTACCAAATAAGACACTGTGATACGGCACCTTGTGGAAAAGGGCCCGAGCAGCAGCAGACCCCAACGTCAACAAACCCCAAGTGGTCATCCGTCTAATTTTACGAGAACTTAAAGGGAATTTTTGAATTGCCACAGGAGAATAAAAAAAGCAAACAGCGAATCAGGCAAGTATCCATCAAAACGGTCCGGCGCCGATGAACGAGGGTGACAGCCTCCTGAAAACAGGAGAAGAAGCGGCGAGTAAATGACATCAAAAAAATGTAAAAAAAAAAGACGCCTTCAGGAATCTATTGTGGCCGTTTTCTTCTAAAAATGCGTGGAGTTTAACTCTCGAGAGAAGCAGCCGTTCTATTTTTTTTTTTTACCATTTCCTCAAAGTTGCCGCAAACAGAATCAGGCGATCCGCCATGTGACCTGCGCACACGTTTAAGTGGCTCCAAAAATTATTCGTCTCATCGTTCATTATTCTGACACTTCCAAACATGTCCGCCTCAGGCGAGCGCAATAACTTCAATGAGCTTTAATAAGCTTCTCTGATGTGGACGCCGAAAAAAAACCGCCCATAAAACACCTCAATGGGAACTGGGAAGAAGAATAAGACTGACATGTCTTTGTAAAGGACACAGGACAGGAGAGGCTGACACAGAATACCAAGAAAGACGGATGATTCTACCGTCACCTCCATTTGCCTCCCAAGCAACCATTCAAATTCTCCTTCACTTGTCCATTTCCATGAGGCGACTGGCATTTTCCTACCGAGGAGGACTCTGACCCCGCTTCGTCTGCAGGGGGGGAGCCGAGCTGTCGTGTTTATGGGAAAACGACCAGGTAAGCCGAGCACGAGCCGCTGCGGAAAACACCTGCAGGCGAGCGCGCTCGGACTCGAGGCACCAAACGGTCCCATCGGGGCTTTAAAAAAAAAAAACAAAAAAACACGCAGGGCCATGCTGGGCGTGTGAGGTCACTCAGTGCTTCTGCTAGCTAGGCTCAAAGACGCCGCGCGCAAACTCTCTCGGCTCGGGCTCGAGACCCGGTGGCGAGGTGCCACAGCTGGACGGCGGCGACAATCGAGCAGATGTGGTTGGAGGAGCTCCCATGGACGTCTGGTTGGGGGTTTAACAGGTGTCAAACAAAAAAAAAGATTTTTGCTTTAACCCAGATAAGAGCCGAGGGGCAGGGAGGGGTTACAGTAGTTTAGATATAAAAAGGAAGAAAACTTGTAATTTTACAACAATAAGTGGGCTCAAGGGATTCACAAGGGTCCTCAGCAAAATAAGGGATAATGAATGAGGAATACCTCCACAACCTGTCGGTTTATTTGTGGAATAGCATTTTTTTTCCTTCCACGGGAGTTCTGCTGGAGGCCCAGGCGGCACTGCTGGACCCACTGGACTTGTTATACCAACAGGTGTCCCTAATATTTTGGTCATTCCACTCATATAGGGTAGGTTGACACTACTAGGGACACCTCTCCACGTAACCCAGTACGGATCACCACCATAACAAATTACAGGCCCAATAACAATCATACAAATATGTCGACACCTCTCCCAAACACATGCAATGACAATTCAACATCAAACTCCTCCTGAAGGGACGGCTTGTTTCAGGGCCGTTGCGTTAGATTCTTACGGTAAACACGCAGTGGTCATAACGTTACGGCTGAAGGGTGTGAGCACGCGGTCGTTTCAGAACGTCCTTCAGTTTTAAATGATGTCACTTTATGTAGGACATATTCAAATACATCAAAATATGTTGCTAATTTACAAGTAATTCCTTTAATTTATGGCCGTTTTTAAAACTCAAAAATAGTTTGATTTTTTTTTTAAAGAGAAAAATAGCAGATAATTTGACAAAAACCAAAAGAAAGTTTTAACAAGGACTTTTTTTTTAATTTGTTAGAGACAGGTGAGAAATCATGCTTAGGAATATGTTTGATCAGTGATGCTGCATCATTTTTTGTTGTTCTTTGAACACAGATACTTGGGTCCCTAAAAATCACTTCAGATGGGAGGTTCGTGGCTTCGTGAGGACCCACCTGGGGGTCCGGAAACATGTAAAAGTAAACTGCCCCCCTTTTTCGCCTACGGATCCGCCGTCACTGCACTACCGTCCCATTTAGAACTGAAGCCGCTGCACAGACAACTAGATCCATTTACAAAAAAACCAACAAAAAAAAAGCAGCCTCCAACTCATTTAAAATGACTCGCATCTGTCATCTAATCCAACCCAGCGTCCATTATGGAGGCGATGATTCCACTTCCAAAAGCTGCAGTTTGTGCTGCTGCCTCATTACTGGACAAATCATTAAAAAATATATGTATACATTATATTCAGACAGCCCAAATCTGAACTTCAGAAATAAAAAAATAAAAACATTTTGCTTGTTGGTTGCAACCCAGATGCCTTTTTTTTCTGCTGTTTTAGGGGATTTGCCTGAGTAAACTCAAACAAACACATTCCCAGACTTTTTGTTGTCTTTTTTGACAGGACTCACTTAAAAACATCTCATTAACAGTCGGCCCGAGCTCGTCTTTTAACGCCCAGAAACCCTCCGAGAGGCGGCCGAGGAGAGGCGCGGCGAGCTGGGCAGCGGCCGCCCAGGTGAACACTGATCCTGCCCTCCTAACTTAACAACTCCCGGTTAAAACCAAAAATAAACAACAACAAAAAAACACACACATTCACACACGCATTTCAGGCCGGTCTGTAAGCACTTACCGCGTCTCCTCCGCAGGCAGGTGGTCGTGATAAGAAGGTGAGTCCGGAGGTAGGTCGGTGCGCGGCGGCGGCGGCGTTACCTCACCATGTTGTGCCCCTCTTCTTCTTCCTGCTTGTTGAAAGCTCCGGCGGCGGCTGCAGCGGCGGCGGCTCCCCGCCCTACTTCCCCCCGCGCGACCTCACCTGCTCGGGCCCGGGAGAACCCGTCGGACCGGTCCGACTCGTCGAGCGCTCACAAGCGGCGGGGGCCCGTCGGGAGAGAGGAGAGACGGCCGCGGTGCGTTCAGGGACCGTCGCGTGTCGCCGCCGCGGAAGTGGACGCCAAGGTGTTCTGGTCACGTGACGTGTTAATTGAATTCCTAATTAGGCCAGGTGGTTATTTGCGAGACGATTTGCGTCATTATTGTTTGTGATTACTTTTAAATGCTGCAAAAAAATAAAATAAATAAATAAAAAATAAACTTTTAAATGCTATGTTAGAATAAACCCATTTATATTTTTCGTGTTTTCTTGCCTCTAGAAGCTAAAATAACACCTCCCAGTTTTCGGGAACGGAACAACTTTATTATAAAACAAAAGAAAACAAAACAGCGACACTTCAAAAATCTAAATTCATCTTCTAATGAAACTTTCTAAATTAAACATCTGGCCTCTATTGTCAATTGAACTGCTGGACAAAAAAGTCAAAGGAAATAAACCAAAAACTAATGTCAATAGAGGACATAAATGAATAGGCTGGCACTCAGGAGTATATGAATATAGCCTCTCTGCATGTTAATATTCTTGAGGTTCATTAAATATACAGCACTCACAGATTTAAATGAAGTTTACACACCGTAAATGTACAGTCAGTTTACAAGAATACAGCGAGGACATGTACAAGTATTCATAGTGATGCAGTGCAATTCCAAAATGCAGAAGGAAAATGTAATGACAAATGCAGGCTCTTAAATGCAAATAAATAGAGACCTTTTTTTTTTACAGTGCGCAATAAAACAAGCTGACATTCAACATGTGGTGAAACTGTTTTTTATCTAGGTTACGTGGTGCTGACTGGCTGAGTGAAGGGATCCGGAGCAACTGGCATAAGAACACTTATATGATATAAACCACTGCATGTTTACTAGAATATAATGCAACAGCCCTGCAATAAAGTTTGACGTTGATTTTTTTTATTTTTTTTATTTTAGTGATTGTTATTGGGACTGGTATTTGTGATGCTGTTCAACTGTAGTGGGGTATACTAAGAAGTGTTCCTAATATTTTGGTCACACCCTCAATTGCATTAGGGTGACAAAATATATATTAATATATTATATTAATATAATATTTTTGTTAATGTTGTTAATATCAATATATGATATTAGTATAATATTTTGTCACCCTCCTGCTTATGAGACCAGATGGGATGACAAAAACATCACAAATCACAGTCCCAATAACAATCACTGAAATATGTCAACACCACTCTCAAGCAGAGTCAATAAAAATTAAACATAAAACTCTTTCATTACATTCTATGGTAAATTGTGGCTGATCTGCATATGGATGCTATAGAGTGGCTAATTGAATTGAGGACTTTTTTTTTTAATACATATCCATAAATGCACTCACTTTGTTAAACATGTTTTATTCACTTTAAAATTATTTCTTATTTCCAATCATGTAAGTGTCTTGGAGTTTAGGGCTCTTTGTAAACATAAAAGTGGTTTAGCCCTCAAGAGAGCTCCTAAGGTTATTTTTGGAAGGGGGCTTTAAAGAGTTTCTGAAGCAGAGGAGAAAATGATGGGAAAACAGGATGAATATCAAAAGTTAATGAAACGCAGACATGCAGGCACGCGCACGCACGCCGGCAATGACAGAGATCACACTGGCAACCTTTGGCAGCTGGTGATGCCGCCGTGGTGACTTTGCTTCTGCCTCAACTCTCCATGGTCACGCAAGCCACCGCGGGCGTCCGCGCTCAGAATGTCACGCAGTTCAATCCGTCTGCACTAGATGTCCTCACCGTGCGGCCTTCAGGGTCCCCTCGTGTTCGGGGCGTCGCCGGGCCGCAGCTTCGTCTGTGTTAACGGATCCCGAGGATGGTCACATATGGCCAACGGGGTGTGAGTGTACATACGCAGACTGGCCAATCAGAGAAAGCCATTTTGCCCTCTCGCTATCAAAGAGATGAAGCTCTAAAATTACCAGAATGAAAAGCAGATGCAAAAAAAATATCAAAATAATTGATTGAACAGAGGTGTTCATCATTTTGAGTTATAGTCTGTAGGATTTATTATATGCCTATGTATTGTTATCATACACACAAGCATTCATAACTGCACTATGAAATAAAGTACGTCTGTGATTTATTATCAAGAATTTTCTTAGACTGTGACTTTTGACTCCCTGCCAAAAGACTCTCAGCTAAGTTGACCCACTTATGGAAGCTTGGGGTAGTAAAACAAAAACTACAATTACTTAAAATCTATAAAATCATTAATTCCTGCCAAGGCGAATTATTTGTCTGAGTCTGTCCGTCTGCTACTTAAGACAACAAGAATTTGTTGGGGTGAAGGGGGGGGGGGTGTAAGCAAGGACCCAGACCTCCTGGGCTGCTAATAGCCTAATTGTAAGTAAGCATCATTCAGCAATGTGTATATCATGTTTCAACTAAGCAGCCCGTGTGAGGTCCAATGTCTGGTTCTTCACTGGGCTCATCCAAGCTAACGTGAACCTCTGGGGAAACCTGGCGTACACTGTCGTATTTGCGGCAGTGGCCAGAGGAATGTTTCCTTAAAAAGCTCCTTACTGAGAAGTGGTGTTGAGTGGTGGCTATTTCGGTCTGACGGCTCCCACATTCAGTCCATGCATCTCTTTGCCTTACAGATCGTCCTCGTGCACTTGCATTTATTTCTACTTCTGTGTGAGACACACACACATCCATTAAAAAAAATACAATAATGATTCTAATAACTCTATTTTTCGCAAAGTATAAAGTTCTTGACATTTGTTTAGTGTGGATATTTAATATGTTTTTGAATGTAGCTTCATGGAAAATTGCTTTCAGTTTCAAGTTATTAGAAGCCCAAACAACTAATTTTTAATTTATTTATTTTGTTAATCAGATGTAATCCAGAGGTAACTAGAGGAAAATTTTAGTTCGCTGGTAATATTCATTTAAGAAAACAGCAAACTCTGATTGAAAATAAGCACATTTACATACAAACCAATAGCAAACTGAAAGTAATTATCAGTTTAGCAGGAACAAGTTCACAAGATTTCGTGTTTAGATGATCAAGAAAGACAATAGGCATCAATAAGGGATGATTACACGACTACGCAGGCTTAACATAACGTTTTTATGAACATTTAACGTGTCAATGGCTCCGACTCTCTTTCTCACTCCGATACACAGAGCGGCGGTAACGTGTTTGATTCACTGAGCGTCAACCATCTCAATAAGGGAGCGAGACACGTCAGGCCCCGCCTTCCCGTGGCCCATTGGCCAATCAGAAGTCCACATCCTGGATCAGCTTCCTGTACCTGTAGTGTGGCTCACAAACGCGACAGCTCAGCTAGTTAGCTGACGCAAGGCTAAAAACACAACACTTCCACGCTACCTTTATTAATTTCCCCGGTTTCCAGCCCTGAACACCCTCCCCCCGGCTAGCCAGCTCACGCCTCAGCCGCGAACGGTACCATGGTGGGTGTTAAAGTGATCGGGAGTGACCCGGATTTCCAACCGGAGCTAGCGGCCGCCGGCTCTCGGCTCGCCGTAGTGAAGTTCACAATGGCCGGGTAAGAGCGCCGAACCGGCTTCGAGGCCGCGCCGCTCGCCGGGTTCGGCGCGCTATTCTGTGTTATAAGCGCGCGAGTGAAGACGCTCCGAGCTCGTCGCTGAAGCGCTTTGCGGCGCTGACACGAGCCGGGTGAACGCGGCGCGGAGCCGCGTCCCCGGCGCGGCTAGCGCGCTAGCATTAGCCATGTAGCTCTGCCGCTTACAATGACATAGCAATATTACAGTAAGTTGGCTGTAAAGGTTCCGCAAGATTTGGCGACGAGCTGGCTATTTAAGCGCAGAATCGCTGTTAACCTGATCATCATCTGCAACACCAGCGACATTGCTACAAACGTACATAACTAAAATATAATTACTGCTGTAATGTGTCATTTCCCCCCCCACCAGTTGCCTAATTTTTGTACGTCTTAATACTTTAATTTCTTTTCAGTGTGCCTCTTAAGTTGTGCGAAATGAGAGTAATGTGGTTCTCATTGTAGACAGAAAAAGAGTTTCTTTCTTAAGAGTGTTTTTCCATCTGCATGTAAAGTGCGATAATGTGACACAAACTGGGCTCAATGCTTGTTGGTTGACTAATTAAACACAGCCAGATGTTTCAAATATCGTCTACAAGGCCATTATTGGCCGGGTAATTATCAGCCCGTCCTTGCGTAATAACTGACTGACTACAAGGTGGAACTACGTGCATGCTGAGATGATCGTTTTTTGCTTTATGGTCATGGCGAGTGAAGGCAGAGAGCACGCGAGCTTTCTTCTTCTTGTGCCCTTGTTTTTCTGGCTAACTACTTTAACACACTTAAAGCTGCAGAAACCATCCAGCTGTCAACGTGTTGAGCTTTTAAACGACATTTTTTCGTCCATTCGCATTTTAAATGACTCTTTTTAACTTTCGGTGATTATTAAGGTTTATCAGCATTCCTTCCTCCTGTGATCCGCGACTGCTTTCCCGTATAGAGCAGATGAAAGAAGACAATCTTCTTTTTCAGAAACTGGAACTCGATTAAGATTTTCCTCATGAATAATTTTTTTCCCCATTTCTTTTATTTTACATTTATTAATGTGGCGGAGCAGCTCAGTAACAGACCCCCCCCTCCTTGCCTCCTCAGGTGCCAGCCGTGTGTCAGAATAGCGCCAGCTTTCAACATGTTGAGTAACAAGTACCCACAGGTCGTCTTCCTTGAAGTAGATGTTCACGTTTGTCAGGTAAGTCCGATCCTCCGAACCCATCTGGCAAAGATGTAGGGGGAAAAAATGGAGAAACATACAATAGTTGGTTGACTTCTTTAAACCCAAGTCAAGCCTTGATTACAATATTAAGCCCATTTCTACAAACAATAGAACTACAACTCGGAGGTTTAAGTTCCTGTTGTCCATTGTTTCCCTGAGAAGGACCAGGCAGGCCACACAGATTGCATCCACCATGAATTAACACACAGGGAAAACAACAGCAACAGCTCAGAGCCAGCCTGATGTTCAATTTCGTGTACTTTTGGAAAGTACTGTAAAATTCCCTTTGTTCTCTCGGGGTTCCCTGCGACGATTGATTTCGTGATTATTTGAGCAATATCAGAGCAGCTCTGAAGTCGGGTAGATTAATCGATGGTACCACATTCAGATCAATACCATGTCCTGCTTTTTTGCCTCCATTCGGCAGCAGACATGGCTGAAGGGGGGTGTCAGATTTTCCGTCTTTCATGCGTCCCACTTTCATGTATGAGACACCTCAGGAATGTCTGGAAAGAATTTCTTCAAATTTCCAGGATGTACTGGATACGGTCAGGGTCACCTCACAATTTAATTGATAGATTGCTGTGCACTTCCTGATAAAAAAAGTGTGGCTCACTTGCCTTTGTGGAATTTTGCACAGTCAAGAACACCCTTGTAGCTTTCGACAGTAATTTTTGGTAACAGTCATCCAGCGAACAGTCCTGTGAGGGAGTGACGTGTCTTCACTCATAAATGATCTTTGGCCGCATACCGACTGCAGCCACACAGACGCCGTTAAAGGCGGCGGAGCGAAGGTGGTGATCCAAACCAGAGGCTGTCACCGTCGTCCTAAAGCCTGCTGCCGCATCCTGACGTTTCCCATCGCTTCCTTTCTTGATGAGAAACGAGACAAGAGGAGACATAAAGCAGCGATAAAAGACGAGCTTGTTCTGGAGTCCAAACTGGAGCCTCTTATTGAAGGTCATGCCGAGATGTTGTCGTATATTTTCATTATTATATCTTGTTGCAGACAAGCAACAAGACGTCTGCCGTCCAGCATCCCTTTTTCTGGCTCTAATTCGCTGGTTCCTACTGAAGACGTGTTTTTGTCAGAAATCAAAGCTCAGAGTTAAAAACCAGACATGTGGGTGAAACGGCACGCTGGCTTTTCGGGCTCACCGCTGCCCCTTTTCAATATGTTTGTTGGCGAAGCTTTTCAACAAATAGACAAAGGTGACGCTGATTTATAAAAGCAAAATTCCAATCTGAGACGGCATCGCTAAACAGGAAGTGGACAAGCACGAGCCCCCGTCAGTCATTGCGCCTCGTTGGAGTGCTGAAAACAAACGATGGCATGCCGAGAGGAGTGACATACTGCATGCATGGCCCGAGCCATGTTACTTCAATAATACAACAAATACTAATGCTGGTTTTCAGTGCCATGGAGAAGTTCCCTTCACAGACATTCCTTGAAATGGGAGTCGTGTTTATGTGTGGAATGGAACGCAAATCTAATCGCAACAGGAGATCTGTGGCCCTGAGACGCAAAGTGGGTCAGGCTCTTCATACACAAAAAAACATGTTATTTCCAGCTTTGGTCTTTTTTAATGTGTTCGTTTACCGCAGGAAATATGTAGGAAATAAGCAGATTTCATTTTGAGGCCAGGCAGGATGTCTCTATTGGATGCCAGGCAGGCAGGATGGCAACCAAAACATTGAGCGGCCTTGTGCAAATCACGCATGGAGGGCATTGAATAAACAGAGGAATGTTCTTGCTGACATGTAGAATCAGAAAGCCCTCACCAGACAGATGCAAGCAAAGTCATAAAAAAAAAAACAACAAAAAAACAATATAAGACCAACTGGTGCTGAAATTGAGGATGTAGCTCCAATATGCTCCAGTTGAAGAAGAAAGGGACGACGGATGCGAGGCGAATTCAACAATATCGCGTCTCTCTGTCTCCTCAGGCGACCGCGGCAGCCAACAACATCTCAGCCACGCCAACATTCCTGTTCTTCAGGAACCGGGTCCGGGTGGACCAGTACCAGGGGGCGGACGCTGCGGGCCTGGAGGAGAAGATCAAACAGCACACAGATAACGACCCCGGAAACAGCGAGGACTCCGACATTCCAAAGGGATATGTGAGTGGACGGCGTCCTCGGCAGCGCCTGTCATCATTGTGTCTGAAAGCAGAAGGTTTTTTTGAGATTTACCAGTAGATTGCACTTTTTGGTTGATGCACGAGCACGTGTGTATACACCAATGAGAGGATTTAGCTGCAATGCATGGATGATGAGAAGCTGAGTTGGAGCCACAGCTCGAGGTTTGAGGTTTGTCGTGTGTGGGGGGTTTTTTTTCCGCAGATGGACCTCATGCCTTTTGTCAACAAAGCCGGCTGCGAGTGCCTCAACGAGAGCGACGACTGCGGGTTCGATAACTGCTTAATCAAAGACTCCTCCTACCTGGAGTCCGACTGTGATGAGCAGGTGAGCGCCGCGGCTCGCGCTTTATCCGGCCAAAACGATGGCGCTGGCAGTCAGTTTTCAGCAAGCCTCTTACTGCTTGCGGGATTTTGTTTCTCAAGAACGATGCTGGTACTCAGTTTGAAAAATTTCCGTGGAATTGACTGTTGACTAAGCTCCACCCCATTCACGATTCGCCGTAGGCATTTTCCACTGCAGGAGCATGCAGGCCACTTTATGGCAAACAGCATCTTGCGTTGTGCTCTTGCAGGAAGAACCAGCCCCGCTTCAGCGGCGAAAAAAGTAACCACTCCAGGATGGGAACTCTTCCCAGGCAGGGCTCAATTCTGATTGGTCCAGGCATGACTCACAAGTTGACATCACCGAGCAACAGCTTGGATTGTGGCGTCAGTTCCGATCGCGCCAACACAACCTAGACAGCAGCATGTAGATATCAACCACGCCGTTCCCTTTTTATTCTGCTTGTCAATCGCTGTCGTGCGTCCAGATTTTAACGTCACGGTTGAAACTGTCGCATCTTTACGTCACCTTTTGTGAGTCCGGTCACCGAGACTTCAACAGCAGAGGGAGGCTGAAACGGCTGTAAACGGTCGCTTGGCCTGCAGAGTCCCCAGAGTTAGGGGAGCAAGTCTGAGTAAATGGGGCGTTATTTCAGGAAAATGTACAAAGCGGGTTGATTTTCTTTTATTACTAGCCAATCAAAGCAAGTGAAAACATGACGGTTTTCTTTCTACAGCATCAGATATATGCAGCATATCGCCACAGATTCTTGACAAAATATTGGTTGTCTGCTTTCGTCTGTTGCCTTGATTCGTTTGATTGGTGGCGATTGTCGAAATACTGTAAAGTGCTGCTTCTCGTCTCGCGCAGCTGCTGATAACCATCGCCTTCAACCAGCCAGTGAAGCTCTTCTCCATGAAGCTACAGTCCTCAGACTTCGGTGAGTGTCACACGATTTTTTTTTATTTTTTTTTTTGCATTTGGATCGCAAAAAGTTTCAGACGGCACCGCCCATGTTTTTGTAACCCCTTTGTTAAGTCGTGACTGATCCATCGCCTAAACGGTGTAGCTAGACTCTCTGCATCTGCTGATTGGTCGAACATATCTTCATTTCCATGAAACCAGGGGAATAAATGACAGTATCTATCAATTTCAGCTGTTAAGATTCCAGGCTGTTTTTATTTTCTTGCAAAGAAATGTTGGCACGGAGTTGCATGTCCTCCATTTTGTCGCGTTCCTCTTCTGGATTCATTGGCGAGCCGCACTGTTTTTGCGTTCGATATGACGCAGTGCTAATTAGATGGCTGACACCATCCAGTATACGTCCACCCGGCCTGCAACGAGTGTCACCGGCGGTGGAAACGCAAGCCAGATCCAGAGTTCACCATTTAGATGCGTAACACACTGATGGAATGACGGAAACAACCAATAAGAATGTGTCATCTTCTCCTTTCCTTACCTCCTTCTGCCGTTCTTCCTCACACGCTCCCTCTATCAGCCCAGGCGCCGAGGGTGGTGAAGATTTTCATCAACCTCCCCCAGTCGATGGGTTTCGATGACGCCGAGAGGAGCGAAGCCACCCAGACCCTGGAGCTGGCGGAGGAAGACTACAAAGACGACGGGCTCATCCCTCTGCGCTACGTCAAGTTTCAGAACGTGCAGAGCGTCACGGTGAGAAACCGGAACCGCCCGCGACGGCGCCACGCCACGTAAAAAGAAAGCGGCCATGCTGGCATTCGCCCGGAGGGGAAGATGCCGGTAAAATAGCAGAGCAGGCGGCGCGCTGACAAATCGATGCGCCCGCGAGGTCATCCGACCTTAACGCTGGTGCTCTCATATAAAGTTAGAGATGCAAGAAAGGTTGTTTTTTGTTTTTTTTATTTTATTTTATTTATTTTTTTTGCAGCCACAACTGCCGAGAGATCAGTGATCAGACTCTTATAGTTGGTCGCTCGATGCCACTTTCCATCCCAGCAGCATCATTAACTATGAAGCCCGTAATTTTACAAAAAAAAAAAAACCCCAACATGAACTCCTGTAAGCGCCAACATCTCATCTGTCTGTTAAGCTTCATTTATGTCAAAAGTAATCAAACATATAAAGTTATGTCTTTTAAGTGGGTTTTCGTTAACGTCACTGCGAGACTGAGCCGCTCACCTCTACCCTGCTGATTAAGACCTGCCACAAATTCATCTTTATCCTCTTGTTTTTACACGAATTGGATAAATATGTCGAATCTAGAAGCACCTTTTTCAGACATTTCACTGCCAAAAATGAAACCATTCCTCATTCTGGAAGCCCCTGAAGGATGCTGCTATGAAAGCCCGCCCTCTGAGCTACTAGAGTTTTGTTAGACGTCGTTTCTCAGTCCAGGGGAGCTTATTAAAAGTATTAAAAAAAAACCTTCTTCTCAGGGCAAAAGGTTGTCATGACCCAACAGTCAAAGTAACTTTAAATTGGTGTTAAATCGGGTCTCTCACCACCCACTATTTGCTGTACAATCAGACTGCATAGGCATTCTTATGGTGCCTCAGGTAACCCACAGTTTTATTCCACTCTTGTGACCCCATTCACAAAATTTGTGGTTCTTTAAAAGTAAAACCTTAGTCACCAGAAATCCACCAAAAGGAAGGGAAAGGGAACGTTTCAACTGTATATCTGTGTGAGACATGGCAGGTGTGCACAACGGCGTCATTGGATCAGTCGGACTGTGACACAATGCTGAGTCATGTGATCCACTATTTTAAGTAGTACGACAGATGATGCATTTATTGTTTAAATCGTGCGAGTGGCTCAAATTCTGCTGTGGCATGCAAAGCTGTTGATGATGAATCTTCTTAAGGCAAAAGATGTAAATGAAGTCTCAAAATGGTAAATAATGTTATCAGGAAACTTGTTTTTTTATTACATGAATTCATCAATAATTATACATATGGTATTGGCCATGTGCTTTTCCTCTGAAATTAAATATGAATAAGTAGAATGGTGTTATCTTGGATATGTGGTTCCAGACTGTTACGTGTCAGTATATATTCACAACAACAGGTGGCGCCATTGCGTTTATAATAATAACTTCAACTTGATGATAAATTCTTCAAAAGATTTGAGTTTGTTGTTAGAGGTGTCTTGAAAATGCCTGAATTTTACTTTTAAGAAGCCATAAAAAACCAACATCTTCCTGTTGTTTCTCCTTTGTGGCTCTGAGTGTTAAACAGATTCATGTGAAGGATTCTTAACTTGAAAGAGCCAGGCGCTGATCAGCTCCCCGCTGCGAGTATCTGCTAGCAGGGCATCATCTAGTGGTTTAAAAAAAAACAACTCCCATATTTAACTGGTTCAATTTGTTTATTAGTAGTATTCATCTTCTTTTTTTTTCCTTCCCAGTTGTTTGTCAAGTCAAATCAAGGCGACGAAGAGACGACAAAAATCAACTACCTGACATTCATAGGCACCCCGGTACAGGCCACCAACATGAATGACTTCAAAAGGGTACGAAGCGGCCACAGCAGCCTCGGCTGACGTGTGTGTTTATCAGTGTGTGTGTGCGTGTGTGTCGGACTCGTGGAAGGTCATTTTTTTTTGCTGCATTGTCTTGCAGGTTGTGGGAAAGAAAGGAGAGAGCCACTGAGCAGGAGACCGAACGGTGAAAGGGGAAGAAGAGGACAGAGACGAGGCTGCTGATGCATCCAAGGATTTGCCCCCCTGCCAAAGCTGCCACACACTCTGCCATCATACACGCGCACACACACACACACACACACAAACACGCACACAGCCTCCACGTGTCCTCCTCAGTCTCTGAATGATTTCTGTCTGTGGGGACACTCAGTCTATAAATCATTTGTATTGTAATTCCGATGAAAATCACTGTAAATAAAACAATCCTTTTTCAAAGGCATGTGTGTCGCGTCTGGTTTCTGTGGGAGCTCGAGGGGGCGGAGGAGCGGTAGCATGAATAGTAACCGTAGTAGTTGAGGTGGGGCTACTGCTGCAGCTGAGGTCAACCAGTACTGCAACACGGTCTGTCAGAGGGTCCGTGGTTGGGATGGGACGTGAGCAACAAGAGCAGCAGAGGTGTGAAGACACGCGGCATAGATATGAAACCCTCCGCCAAGCGTTTCTGTGTGCATATACATGCTGAAATATGTACGTGGTGTCCTCTCATGGCGCCGTGTGCTGTAGGTGGTGCGACTTGCATGATTTCTTGGCATGTTCAGTTCGACAGATGACTCGCATGCAGTAACGCTGTGTGCTCTGTTGAGACCACGTATGTGTGTACGTGTAAAAAAAGAAATTGTTTCATTTTCGAAATTAAAAATGAAACCCATGAGACTGAGAACTCGGGTCCAGACTGCACAGTGTGTGTGTGGGTGACATATTTAACAAGTTTACCGGTGTACAAATTAGACAGTCGCACAAAAACTGGACTAAACTAACAACAAATGCATCATTCTGATACTGATTACATTATGGAAGTATTTGAAGCACAGGAAATGCATAGTTAAGGACACTGGAAATAAAAATGGACAGACGCACTGTGACGCAAACTACATTTTTGGAAAAGGAGTGAAATGCCGCCACTTGTCACTACTCTGTGTGTGTGTGTGATGTATTTGTATAGCTCCAAATCAATAAAAAAAATCACATATTAATTCACGCACACACAAAAAATGGAATCTGTCAGTTTCAACATCCGACGTCTTTTCTGTTGTAATTTATGTGGGCTTTTTGTGATTTATAATCCCTGCTCTGAAACCATGACTCTGCAGACTGCATGTGCTCGGATGCTCTGTGGGCTCATGGTCACAAATCAGCCTGGAAATTATAAGCAGACATGAAGTGGAATACATAAATAACCTGAGCTTCACAAAGCCTCCCATTATCCTGCACAGTCCTCTGCATTGCAGGATTATTTTGTCGACCTGAACTGGATTATAATGGGAGGTGTTCCTAGTAGGCCTACAGGTTCATATATAATCAATGGGATGCACTAAATATTAGCAATGCCCCTCTGTGTGAGCCAGTCCAGGTCAACGACTTCACAAATCGCAGCCTCCAAAATAAGAAAATAAATGAACACCTGTCTCAAACAGATTAAGGGAAAAAAAACGAACATTGTGGATCTCGTTAAGAGAGGAATTGTAACATTGGCTTTGTGGGAGTGTGCTCAATAAATTAATGATAGGACGTTTCAGTCAACTTTTCCTCATCAAACTTTTGTTGTGGTTTAGTTTATCACATATTCCAGTAATATTAATTGTCTGTGGCCATTTGCTTTGACCCTGATTTGGGTGTAATTTTGTGTCTATAGTTGTTTGGTAGACCAGATTTTTAATTGGGACGTTATCCGTGCTTTTTTTTGACTGACGTGAAAGCCCACCAATTGAATTCGCTGCCTTACGCTGACGGAATTTTCTTAACCAATCAGCACTGGCGAGCCGTCCCAGAAGGCGGAGACGACTCGCGTCATCTACCTCTTCCTGTCACGGCGAGCTGCGGCACGGCTGATGCAAAGTTGCCTGTCTGCGGGCTGCGGAGACGCCACCGACGGTCGCTTCTGGGGCGCAGTTTCCAATATTTTTTTCCCGACTCGTTTGTAATCAGCTTCCGTCCTCAGCGGACTGTCGCGGCTCTCGGATATGGCGACGGAGATAACGAAAGGTGTGGAACAAGTCTCAGTTGGTAAGAAAGACCGCAGCTGGGGAAGCCTGCTAGCCGGCTAGCTGGCTAGCTAGCGAGCTAGCCCACCCCCCGAAGACATGCGTGTCTTGCATCAGTTGCAGGGCTGCTAGTGGTTAGCATGCTAGCTAACGCTGGGCTTGGACTCGCGTCTCGGTTTTCGCCCCCGTCCGCTCATACGGCGCCGCGGCTGAGACGGACGCTGGACTTACGGCTGCCGAATGAATGAATACATAATGACGTAAAAGGCGTAGCCGAGGAAATGAGAAGCGTGGGCCAGTGTTCATCAATGACAGCTGTCAGTTCGGGGCAGCGGTGGTTAGCACGGTCACCCGGTGTCCGAAGCCGACCTCGGCTTGTGGTTCCTCCTTTTTTTTAAACCAAAAAAAAAAACAGATCACGTGAAATAGAACACTCGCAAGCTGGATTGTAGTCATGTGAGATCGTTTTCGAGATGGTTTCATTTCAGTCCTGCAGCGTGTCGACGTCATCGAGTCACGTTTGTCAGCATTGGTGAGGGATGTCCACACTTTGTCAGTATGTACATACGCTGGACAGCCATAACATTATGACCATCGCATGTTTCCCCGTAGAATATAATGCAACACCTCCTTCCATGAATTCTCCCTTTAGGAGGAATTATATGTTGATTTTTTTTATTGAATCTGAGTGGGAGAGGCGTTGATAGGTCAGTGATTGTTTCTGGGACTTCAATCAGTGCTGCAGTTGAACTGTACTGGGTTATACTGGGAGATCTCGCAAATAGTCTGGTCACCACACTCATGTGTTACGGTGTAACCCAGTACAGCCCAACAGCATCGCAATTTATAGTCCCAGTCATCATCAATAAAATATGTCAACACATCTCTCAAACAGACACAGCAAAAGTTCAACATAAAACTCCTCCTGACGGGAGAATTTATCGCAGGGTTGTTGCATCAGATTTTATGGTAGACATGCGGTAGTCATAATATTATGGCCGATTGGTGTAGATCTTTGCAGGTACCGCAAAATACTCAGAAACAATTTCCTCCCGAGATTAATGAAGTATTTATGATTCTGATAACACATTACATCGAATAGCTTTGTTCTCAGATCAGTAACTCCGGCTGCAGAAGGCTGCTCGGTGCTCTTGACTGCACTGAAGCAGATGCATACATTTAATGTAGGGCTGCACGTGTGTTTATCGTAGTACAATAATCAAAAAAAAAAGATGTTTTCCATCACTTGTACTCATCAAACCATAAACTAACTTCCATTTACGGAGGTCATCAAAGTGATTTTAGTCCAGCAATTCATAGCCACAGTTTCCAGGGCTTGACATGAAGGAACCTGGTCCTCTGCTCTTGTGTTGAGTTCCACTGTCTTATCTGGAATGGCTAAATGTTAATTAAACATTTTGATGAAACCTTATTGACTTTGTTGAAGTATCTAGAGAGCACGGCCAATAGAAATCATCCACAAGCTTAAATTTGTTGGATATTGTGAAATCAGTGCGTTTGATTTAATATATAGCAAAAGCTAGAACTTTCACCATTTAGAAGGTGTAGATTATATAGGCAACAATTGAGGATAAAACTGAGAGAAGCCTCGATTGTCCTCAGTATCTTGTAATAATATCATTGTCCATAGTTGCATACTCTCGTTATCTGTCCTGTCCTTACTAAACCTAATTGATTTCCTGGAGACATCATTTCTAAAGAAGTTTACAGATATTGAAAACATTTTTTGACCAGTGTAACCAACCAGTGGGTTGCCACAGATCATTTTTCCGCCAGAGCGCCTCCCATCATGCTGCGTTTGTTCCCAGGTGAGCTCTACGTCTCGGACAAATGTGGCAGCGACCAGGATGGAGACGGCTCAGCGCAGAAACCCTTCAAAACCCCTCTCAAGGTAAGCGGTCCTGTGGCCTCAAGCGCCACTTTGCAATCGTGCCGTTTCAGTGTTCGTGCCAGCAACGGTTCTCTTTTGGCTGAAGGTCAGTTGTTCTGCATGGGGTCGACGCAGAGAATTCAAGTATCAAATAATGGTGAATAATGGCAGCTGAGTGGACCGTGTCGGAGTCGAGCCGGTGGATATTGAATAACAGTCACATTTACTCAATTTCCTGCAACAAAAACAAAAATCATGAGGACTTTGGTGGAGATATGCGTGAGGGTCACACCGATTTAAACATCCAAGCGTTTTTGCATTGAAATGGTGCCAGTCCTCCACATCTGGTGGCTTCTCTCCTTTTCTGTGTGCCACACACACACAGTGTTTTAATACAGGCAAATTTTCAAAACAGCTGCTCACGTAAATGAGATGACAGCAGTCACTTCCTGCCGCTGCTCCGCACCGCTGATGTTATCACTGCGGAGCCACCCGACAAAATCACCATACACATAATTAGTAAAACAACAGCTGTGCAGTGGTTTTGTCCTCCGTTTCCATGTGAAGTGATCCCTCAGAGAGAGTCGGGAGCGACAGATGGCTCCTTGTCATCCCTGCACACAGTAGAAACAGGGAGATGTTCCTCTTCCTCGCAGCAGCGATGGCAACCGCTCTATTATAGTAGTGTCGTACTGCGCGTTCTTTAGGAACATCTCTAAACGCGTGTAAAAAGGTCTGCGGCACGCCAGCGTGTAGCGGCGCTTCTTGGGAGTTGCGGTTCCGGGTGTCCGCTGATGTGGAACCCGCGCCATCGGCCTCACTGTAACGCAGAACCACATCTCGCACCGAGACGTCTGTCAGCACCTCGTTCTGTTTCTGATCAAACCCACGCAGGCGCTGATGGTTGCTGGGAAGGAGCCATTCCCGACCATTTATGTTGACTCACAGAAGGAGGAAGAGGTTGGTGGGAATCAAAAGTCTCTCCTTGTCTGCATTTTGACTTCAACCATCTCAACATCTTTCCTGCTTAAGCAGAAGATATTGCAGCTTGGTTTTAGACCTCTCCTGCTCGTTTTATTCTTGCATGAATTACACACTACTCACCCGCTTCGTGTGTTTGCGTTCCCTTGACGTTGTCTCCCTCAGCGCTGGGCAGTCATCTCCAAGACGCAGATGAAGAACGCCAAGAAGGCCTTTAACCGCGAGCAGACGAAGAACGATGCCAAGGAAAAGAAGGAGGTATGTGTGTGCGTGTCTCACTCTCCCGCTCACATCAGCTCCCTCAATATCGGTTAGTTTTGTTTAATTTTTATTCCACGTTTGGCCTGCAGGCAGAGGACAACGAGAGGAGAGAGAAGAACCTGGAGGAAGCCAAGAAGATCGTCATTGAGAAGGACCCCAGCTTGCCCGACCCTGAAGCGGTTAGCCGTTCACTTTTTACATGTCTCACACAGGAGCCTCACCGGAGGCACGAATTATTGTGCGAAATATCCGGCGGAGTTTAGTTTCATGAAAAATTCAACAAAAATGCGCCTTGTTTGTTGGCTCTCCATCCCACAACAGATGAAACTGACAGATCCTTTAGACAGCTCCGCCATTCACTGACCAACGCGCCTCAAAACCAATGTTAAATGAGCGCAGATATTAATTTTGCACCAGGCTTTTTTTTTTTTGGGTCATATCTGGTGTCTAAAGACTCGAATGTTGGCTTTTTGCGCAGGTGAAAATCCATCAGCTGGAGCCAAAGCGAGGACAGAGAGTCAAAGTGTTTGGATGGGTCCATCGCCTCAGGAGACAGGGTGCGGAGTCCGGGAACGAAGCAAATCCATGCGTTTGGCTTTCGTCGTTTGCAGAGATCCGTTTTTTTTTTTTTAAATGAGCACTGCGCGTTTCTCGTCTGCAGGGAAGAACCTGATGTTCATTGTGCTGAGAGATGGAACCGGTTTCCTGCAGTGCGTCCTGTCTGATAAACTGGTACGACTTCATCAGTAATCTGACTTTTATGATTTTATTTTATTTTAAGTGTGACATCAGTGCTGTTTTTATTTCCGACTGAAACTTGCAGCAACAAAGCTAGTAAACGAAAATCAGAAACAGGTTGATTGCTAGGAAAGTTTTTCACAATAAGAGGAGTTTGCCATTATTTATTGCTGTGTACAATAAACACGGACGTTTGTTTTATTGTTAATGAAAATTCGATTGAATTAACCAGTATCAGGTTGTTTTTGTCTCTGACTAGTGGTTCAGTCTTAAAGCAGTTGCATGCATTCTGTGAGGTGGTTTAAATAGAATTTCTTAAGCTGAGTTGTGATTAAATAGCCAAGTCTCCCTGTTGCCTTCGAACCACGCCAGACCTCATGTCTTCTTCTCGTCTTCAGTGTCAGTGCTACAACGGCTTGGTGTTGTCCACCGAGAGCACGGTGGCTCTGTACGGGACCGTGACTCCAGTCCCTGAGGGAAAGAAGGTAAACACACCGGCTGTGCAACAATACAACACCCGCACTGCATCCGCAGGCACACGAGAGGTCAGGTTACCCAGGTGCGTTTTAGGTGCAGCCGGTTTCAGTTTACTGCAGAGACACAAGGTGCAATAGGCTGCACAAATGTATCAGAATTTTACAAATATTCAAACTGCTCAACTTGGCACTTGGCTCAGTTTTAGTAGGACATGTAATTGGGTGCCAGCACACCTATTTCATCATTTACTATTGGGGCGTTTAAAACAGTTTCCACCAAGCAGTCAACAGTCAACCCCGGATCTAGAGCTGTACATGGTAGGTGGGGTTTATTCCGGATGGTCGTCATGTCGAACCCCTCCACGTCTTTCTGTCCGCACCACTCCGGCTGTTGTGGGCTTTAATTAGATGATAATCTCAGCAGAGCTTTTTAGCTTTTGTTCCTTCACTGCTCGGCCATTGGCTGGAAGCCCTCCGCAGCCTCGCTGAGAGACCAGCTGGAGAACCTTCTGGTTCCTCACTGGTCCGTTCAGCTCCCGCCGTATCTCCTCCCTCCCGCTCTGCTGCCATTTTCCACAGAAAAACGCAAAGTCTTGAATCTCCCCTCGTGAAATCAATGATATATTTAAACATGGCGTGTTTGTGTTTGTGATTTATTCCCACTGTCGTGTCTCGATCCGAGTGACCAATCAGCGACTGCAGTGTGTCTAGCTCCACCCTTTAGGTACGGGATCAGTGTGCCAGGTACCCCAGCGGAGGGGTTACCAAAATCAGGATGGTACGGTTCCTTTGGTACCATCAATAACTTTTGTCAATGGAAACACCAAAAAATGCATACTGAACCGTACCGAACTGAACTGCTTGGTGGGAACGGGGTGTAAGACTACAGGATGCTAATCTGACCCCGCCTCCTTCGCCGCTCCGCAGCACACTTCCCCCCTAGCTCGTAGTTAGCTAGTTAGCTTGCTCGCTGGCTACCATCTCCTCTGTCATTGGTTCCACAAACCTCATGCAAACGACTTAGTAGTCATGATTGGCTCCTTGTGTTTTTGTTAATTGACATCCTGCTGTTGGAGAGTTCCTTGGTTCACTCGCGATGCAACGCGAAATCCACAGCCATGACGTTGATGACTGATTTCACACTGTGTCATTAGACCTAAAAAAAAAAAAAAAGTCATGTTGGCATTTTAACAAGTTTAAAAGCGTGTTTTTTGCCAAAGAGCGGAGAAGTATGCTAAGTACGCTTGTGTGATCAAAGCTCAAGCATGCTAGCTTACTGACGCATATCCCGTGGTAATGGAGTGCGCTGTGAGTGACTCGCAAACAGCCAATCATGAAACGCGCGGTTTGATTTAGGAGTTAAAATGATGGTTTGATTTAGGAGTAAAAACACTGAAGGGGTAGATGGAAGTTTGGGTTTTAATAAGTGCTGCCGTCGACGCTCGTGCATCAGTCAGTCGACCCAATGAAAGATGCAACAGAATCGGCATAGAGTCAGAACGTACTCAAGTTGTTAAATTCAACATTTTCCTCTGATCCTTGATAAATATGTCACGAGATTTTATCAATATTGACTGCAAAGAAAACTTTGATCATCACACAATTTTCAGCCGCATCGTCCAGCCCCAGTTGGAAGTCTTTTTTCCTTGGAAATTTACGTGAAAAGATTATGCACATGCATAGCAAAGAAATCTGCCGTCTCCTGCCATCCAGTCTGTCAGGGCAGAGCAGGCTTCATGTTGGAATGACATTTCAAAAATGAGAGTTATGCAGAAAGTAGTCCAGTTACTGGCGAGCATGTAAGCACGCCGAAACCACCTGCAAAGATTAGACAATCGTTTAGTTGTTTGACAGAGACACATTTATAAATTGTCATTTATAACTTCATGATTCCAGCTTGTAAAATGAAAGAATCTGATATCATTTTATCAACTTTTATCATGTTTGATTGGTTGTTTGATAAAATAAGCTATCCTTTGACATATCGTGCACTTTATCAGTTTTGTGGCATTTTGCAGACTAAAAAAACTGAATTTATCAATTAAAAGACGCACATCTTCAGTAATGATTATGATCGTGGCAGCACAAGCTCTCTATGCACCTACAGTTGTCTTCAAAACAAAACATCCTAACTAACTTGTATCCAGTGTCTTATGGTAAAAGATGATTCATATTCTCAACATTCGTGGTTAAATGTTTACACTGTACATATGCATCCCGCTCTCTTAGGCGCCCGGCGGCCACGAGCTGCACTGCGACTTCTGGGAGCTGATTGGCCTGGCCCCAGCGGGCGGCGCCGACAACCTGCTGAACGAGGAGTCGGACGTGGACGTCCAGCTGAACAACCGGCACATGCTGATCAGAGGCGAGAACGTGTCCAAGATCCTGCGGGTCCGGTCCACAGTCACGCACTGCTTCAGGGAGCACTTCTTCAGCCGCGGATACTACGAGGTGAAGCCCGCAGACGCAGGTCACCACTCCCAGCAGTCATGGGAAGCTCACAGAACGTCTTAATGCAGGTTTTCAAGTGTCGAGCAGAAATTGAAACGGCATTTTTGCCTCAAACCTCGGCTGCCTGCCTTGACTTCTTTACAGCTGAGAAACATTTCATCTTAAGTCCTCTGTCACAATTACACAATCTAACTGTAGTTTGTTTTATTTTGATGTGTGGTCGCATGAGGCACATACTGCACTATATTTCCAGCAGTAGATGATGCTGTGAAGCCTGGTGCCAGAATCTCCACCAGAAGACCGAATGAATGAATGAAACACATTTTAACCCGTTTGAAACTGACTCGCCGGAAAAAAAACAACCTATTGGAAACTACTTAATTTTTTTTTTCCCCCAACCACAATTTGCCTGTATTTCTACACCTTAGTGGAGTGAAGCGGTGCATTGTTGTGATGAACATGTTGATCTGCAATGGTGAAAATATTCAAAATGAGGTAGAACGCTTAAGAAATACTTAATGAAGCCGGGTGGAAATTGTATGGTCACCGTTGCTCCATGCCAGTACAGATATAAAGATAAAAAAGAAGAAAATACCGAAAAAAAATTACAAAAAAAATAGAAATGGACCCAATATGATCAATATCTAAACAAATCAAATATATAAAAAATCAACAGAGACAATAGTGAGTAGAAGTGAAATGTTAAGTACCTCTTAAAAACAGCAGTATGTGACAGACACAGCATTATCAACATGATAGATAGAAACATAAGTACAGTTACTGGATGTGCTGATATTGAAGCGTGCAAAATGTTGCTCTGCATCCAATGCTTCAATGGGTATTACATTTTTTTAGGTGAGGATTTTATTTTTTTTTATTTTTCTCGATCTCCCCGTTCACAACAATTCATCACTCGCACTCGGCTTCTTCAAACTGAGCGTGTGCAGACCCTCGCCTACTACAGGTTAATACACCGACAGTCCATCACTGCCTCATCCAACCACACTTCAAAAAAACCAACTAACCCCTTAAGATCTTGGTTTTTTTTTTTTGCAGAAGTGCCATTTTATTGTGAATCCATTTGAGGCTTTTGGTGGCGAGACACACACAAACACACACACACACACACACACACACACCTACACACACACCTGAGGGCTCGCTGACCAGTTTTCTGCTTGTTGTGCCTCCGTGCTCAGATCACTCCTCCGACCCTGGTGCAGACTCAGGTGGAGGGCGGCTCCACGCTCTTCAACCTCAACTACTTTGGCGAGCAGGCGTACCTGACGCAGTCCTCCCAGCTTTACCTGGAGACCTGCATACCTGCGCTGGGCGACACCTTCTGCATCGCCGAGTCCTACCGGGCCGAGCAGTCCCGCACACGCAGACACCTCTCCGAGTGAGCACCCTGTTCAGAGCTTTTTGTGTAGGAATTGCAAAAAAAAACACAAACAAAAAAAAAAAAGAGAGAAAGCAGGATTAATGTCTGCGAGCTCCTGAGATTTCAGGGTTTTGTTTTCTTCACGAGCACAGAAGCATCACCGTCAGCATCACTGGAAGTTGGCATAAGAAAAATAGCCAGACCTGCTGGAAAATTCTTCCCCAAGCAGCAGAATGGGAATATTTATGAATGTTTTTTTCTTAAAAACTTACCTTAAAATATTGTATCTATAAATATTTAATATTTTGTGAATATATATACGTTTTATAATTTGTATACCAAAAAATAGGGCAGTATTAATGTTGCACTGAGGGGAATAAGGTCGTAAAAAAAATGAAGCAGGACAGAAAAGTGTAGCTCAAACACAGAAACGCAGCCACAAGTTTATTAGATCTCCTATTTTTCAGTGGTTTGATCTACCCACGCTCGCAAGGCACATTGTACAACAGCTTCTTACATCACTCTGATGACCTAACAGATGAAAGATCAGAGACTTAAATAGGTTGTTAATTATGCCATTATTCTTCTGGGTAAACTGGTGGGACCGGTGAACCCATTTAATAGGCACCAGACAGGTTTTGCACCTGCATATTATGTAACATAATGAGCGATAACTAAACTCACTGAGCCCTCTGTAACAGTCGGACCGGCTCATCTGGCACCAACAGCCACATCAAAAGTCACTTAAACCAGCTTTCTCCTTAATTCTGATGCTCAGTTTGAGGTGTGATGAGCCGATGAGGCGTTTGCGCGAGCGAGCAGTGGGACAGGTGTACCTAATAAAGTGGTATGTTACAGCGTGGACAAAAATGGCATGAAAGTACTCCTGTCACTTACACACACACACGGTATTCGATTAAAATACAGGACGGCCTGGATCTGTGTTGCAAAAAGTCCTGACACAACATTTTTGCAGCTCATAATCGAGTCGCAGAAAAGTACGATCGAGCTGACAAACGAAAACGTTACAAGATGCGCTAAACTCTGCTGCAGCTGTCGGCTTGTCAGCTATTTCGAAACCTTCCTCTCTCCCGGCTCGACCCGTGAGCCTCCTGCATGGCGAATATCTAACCACCGCCGTTGCCACCGGCGCCATGTCTGTGCGCAGGTACACTCACATCGAGGCCGAGTGTCCCTTCATAACGTTTGAGGACCTGCTGAACAGACTGGAGGACCTGGTGTGCGACGTCGTGGACCGAGTGCTGAAGTCTCCCGCCGGCGAGCTGCTCTACGACATCAACCCGGTGCGTCCCGCCGCCGCCGCCGCCACCGCCTCACACAGCGCCGGGCTACTGAAGATCACATGTTGATATTCTATATCTGATAACATAGCTGTATGGGGGTGCTTTATTTTGTGGGTTTTTTTCATGTCTCCAGCAACACATGGAAGGAAAAATGTTCAAGGATGAACTGATTGGACTTTGATGGTCATAGGTCAAAGGTCAAGGACACAGAACCTCACTAAACACATATTTTTTTGGCCAGAGCTCTCAATGTCATACGCTGATTATGACACACGCTTACACATAAGGTACAAAAAGACAAAACAACATGATATAATGACATGTCGGATCTAAAGGGTCAAAGGTCAACGTCTTCTGAGGTTTGCTGCATTGTTGTGAATATTTACAGTATTTCGATTTGGGCTCAAAGATGAACTGATGTCACTTTTTTTCTGCCTTTCTTCGCCTATTTTTCCAAACATTTGATTTATACAATTTCCTCCCAAGATTAATAAAGTATTTTATTCCGATTAAGATGTTGGCAGTCAGAGTTGAAAGGTCACATTGATGCATGCATGCATTGGGTCATAAATCATACACGGATTATGGCAACATTTTAGACAAATTTCTAATAGGATGACGTGATAAAGTGATGGCATTTTCTACTCTTAAAACATTTAAATGCAGTTCATTCAGAGTCTATATTACATATTTTGTTATCAGACATGATTGTTAGCTGCTACTTGACTGGCTCACAGAGGAACACAACCCACTCAACTCAATGAGCAATTTGTCTCCTCCCCCCTCCCCAGAACTTCAAGCCCCCCAAGAGGCCGTTCAGGAGGATGAACTACAGCGAGGCCATTGAGTGGCTCAGGGAACACGATGTCAAGAAGGACGACGGCTCCTACTACGAGTTTGGAGAGGTAATGATGGAACCAGACGCACAGGTTCATCTGAACCTCTAAAAATAACCTCATGATTAACCTAGCAGGCCACTGCCAGCGGAATTCCCATCATGACTTGTGGTGCAGAATTCAGAATTTCATGTTGGGGCACGTTTTCATGTAAACGTTTGAATGTCCATGTACAGTTTCCCTGAATGTTAGCGATTTACTGCCTCAGCAGGGCAACACAGATGGCCTCTATGTTAGAGGAACGCATGAGAGTTACAATTCTCTGTTGTGAAACCTCAAATCAGCCTCAACTTTTAAATCACAGAGGGCAAAAATCTTTATGTATTAAATAGGTTTCATATGATTTATAGCGATCCGCCTCAGTTGTCTCCACGTTGCGCTTCCACAAAGTCGGGCGACCGGTGAGAGACGCGTTTAAAAACAAGCTGAAGCAGCAGAGGCTGAGAGCGACTCTGTTGTCATCAACTGCTGCTTGACTTGGGTGGCGTCGCCATGACATCATCACTGGGGTCTTTGTCTCCTCGGTCCCTGCAGGAGGCGCTGTGAGGCTGTAAGTTTATGAGGCTGGAAAATACTAAATAAACTGAACTGCACATGAAACGGCGGTGGTGGACACAGGTCAGAGGTCGTTGTGGCATCATAAAGCATGTGTTTGGGCATGAATTAGTAAATCATACACTGATGCTGGCAACATTTTAGAAAAAATGTCTTGACAGGATGAAATAAAGTGATGGCATTTTTCTATGAATATATTTAATACAATTGAAAGTCTTCAGTCCATATGTAATGGACAACCATAATCAAGTGTTGATGGAGGCATTTAAGCTCGGGTAGGTCATTCTAGTTGTTGAACCTCGGCCGAGATGAACGTGAATGTCGGCCGGTGCTGAGGGGCCCCGGGTCATGTGCAGTTCCCAGACTCACCTGCGGGGGGCGCTGCTCCCTCTGCTGTGACCTGAAGTGCCGCTGCAAGTCAGAAACGTCTGACCGTCCACCATGTTCACCGAGCCCAGGATGTCTGAGGCATCCCTTTACATTTTGTTATTCAAAGTACTTTTTTTGTTCTTTCAATTTCATCAGTTTTTTTTTTTTGCTTAGAATTGCAAACAAAACAACTGCACTCAGTTTAGATTTATTGGCCAAAACGGTTTCGAAGAAATTATCACTTCAGCTTACAAATTTGACATGTTGTTTTTTTTGTTACATTACATACAAGCTCGATTCATGAAACTCTTTATTTTGTTCATTCCTGTTTTTTTTTTACCTTGTCCGCCTGACTCCCCCAGGACATCCCCGAGGCGCCGGAGCGGCTGATGACGGACAGCATCAACGAGACCATCCTGCTCTGCCGCTTCCCGGCCGAGATCAAGTCCTTCTACATGCAGCGCTGCCCCGAGGACCGGCGCCTCACCGAGTCGGTAAGAACTGCCAGCGTTAAGACCGGCCATGTTCAGGCTACATGAAGACTACGTATCGAACCCCCCCTATTTTACATTTATAAGCAGTATACAAACATTTAAGCGGTTTATAACTCAGGTATAATCAAGCTGTTGGCAGACGAAAGTGTTTTTATTGACGCGTTTGTCGACAATCATAACTCCTGCCGCGGGCCTCCATTATCGGATGCGTGTCTGCGCCGATCAAGCACGACATTAAAAGTGCTGCACGTTCGCCATCGGCTCGAATGCCACAACCCGGCAGTAAATCCCCCCTTCAGGAGGAGTTTTATGTTGATAGTTATTGAATCTGAGAGCTGTCGGCATTTCTAATGATTCTTGTTGGGACTGTAATTTGTGATGCGGTTGAACTGCTGGACCCACTGGTCAGACGATACTAAGAGGCGTCCCTAATGTTTTGGTCATCCCACTCCCGCGCATCGGCATGGCAAAATTTTTAGGACGTTTCGCAAATAAACCCGTCCAGTTCAGAAAATTACAGTCCCAATAACAGTAATTAAACGTGTCGCCACTTCTCTCAAACACACTCAATAAAAATTCAACATAGAGGGAGAATTTATTGCTGGTGCATTATATTCTCTGGTAAACATGCAGTGGTCACAATGTTATGGCTGATCAGTGGATAAGCAACCAATGAAAGACAATTTGGTAAGAAGTTCAGCATATAATGACCGACGTGCGTCCTAGCCCCGCGTTTCTCAGCCTTCCTGTCATCGGGGCGTCGTCTTTAAAGTCTAAAATGTATTGAAGAAACCGTCCTGCAGCCCCACGCCACCTCCCGCTCCTGTTGGCGATGGAAGTTTAGCTGGAGAAACCCAGTTTCCACTGGAACTTCGTGGCGGAGAAGCTCGTTCTCTCGTGTCTTTGCCGGGAACCCTAATGCATCATGCTGTTGTCAAATTAAAAAACAAGAAAAGGGAAAAAAAACTAGTTGTTGTGAAACTAATTTTGAAGCGCTGCGGTTTAGTCAGACTGATCTAAAGCAGGACCAGACTGGTCATAAACACCAGAGTGTTGCCCATGAATGACATCACCTCAACTGGCAGGTTTCAGTCACCTCTCATCAATATTGTCCTTGAATTTCAGGGCTGCAGCCAACGCCGATTTAATCCCTCCCTCATTTTTAGGATTGGCTGAGAAATTGCGTGTTTAAGTACGACGGAAAATGATGTAAAAAGGTTCCCAAAGCTTGTGTTCAGATTGCTGATCGGCGATCGGGAAGCCGGCCAGCTGATCAGTTAGATCAACTAATCGCTTCAGCAGTGAGATGACTGTGTGTGTGTGTGTGTGTGTGTGTGTGTGTGTGTGTGTGTGTGTGTGTGTGTGTGTGTGTGTGTGTGTGTGTGTGTGTGTGTGTGTGTGTGTGTGTGTGGGAGGGGGGGGGGGGGGGCGGACAAATA